>JARFYF010000059.1:16162915-16180132 GCA_030265395.1 Rhina ancylostomus | reverse complement strand
TTAAGGGAAGTAAGAGGGGTGGAAATTGCAGAGATATTGGACATAATCTTCAAAGCATTTGTAAATGCCTGAGAACTGGAAGATGGCAAATGGACCTGTTTAAAAAAAAAATATAATTTCCAAATCTACAACAGCAGCAAAACTTGAAAGCAGAGTGAACTATAAGGAGAGTACAAATAGACTTGGAGAGGATATTGACAGGCTGGTGGAATGGATGGACATATGGCAGATGAAATTTAAGTCAGAGTAATGACAAGTGTCACATTTCAGTAAGAAGGTCAAGGAAACACAGTATAAACTAGAGGACTACATTTTGAAAGAAAGACCTGAGCATATACATGCATAAAGTGTTGAATTTGAGAAAGTAGTCATAAAAGCATATGGAATCTTGGGGCTTTTATTCATAAAGCTTCAATGTACAAAAGCAAGGAAGTGATAATGAACCTATATAAATGCACAGCAGATGTATGTGTCCAGTTCTGCCCTCCACACAAGGAAAGATGTTGGAGGCCTTGGAGAGGGCTCAAGAAATTTACAAGAATGATTCCAGGGATTGGGGATTTATGAAGATAGAATGGAAAAATGGAGGTTATTCTCCTTGAAGCAGAGGAGGTTGAAAGAAGTTCTGATAGGGGTACTTAAAATTGAAAGGTTGAAGCAGGAGAAACTGTTACCATTGACAGAAGGATCAAGCACCAAACAACACAGAATGAAGGTGATTGGCAAAAGAATCAAAAGCAACATGAATAAAATCTGGTGCAGTGAGTGGTTAAAATCTGCAGTGCACTTGGATGGGGGAGGTTGATAGTGAAGGAAGGTTCATTTGTGTCATTCTTCCACACTGTAGCCTTTATGTGACTGTGAATTTTTTTCTTTGTTTTAATCCATGAAATAGAGGATGAATTGCTACTCATAATGTTTGCAGGTGAAATTAATATTAAAATGCTGTTTGAGAATTTCAAGTTTCTGTGCTTTTATTTTACCAGTTACCTGGATGAACTTAGTGTTGCTGGAGAGTGCGCAGCTGAGTATCTCGCACTCTATCAGAAGCTTATTAAACCAGCTCATTGGAAGATATATCTGGCAGCTCGGGGAGTGCTGCCGTATATTGGAAACCTGATAACTAAGGTCTGTGAACAAAGAGTCAATTTTTTTCAACCTAAAATCAATCACAAAGAAATCTCACATGCTGCATTAATTTTTCAAAAACATTTTGCCACATGTATTATTGCCACATGTATTATTGCCACCATCCATGCCCAACATTGAGGCTGTTTAACTGGTCAGACATCTGGCATCTTTTTAAGCTTCTGAGAAAGGAAACACTTACCATACTTGCATTTTCTCTGCCTTCTCCTCCTGTCAAGTTCTTTGAATTGGTTGATTTTTTTGTCTGAGTTGTAGGTATTTTCTGCCAAACTAATTACTCACTAATTCCCCTGGGGAGGCTGCTTTGTTGTTTGGGTTTAGATTAAAGATTCTAGATAGGTTGAGCAAGAGATGTGCATTGCCAGTGTTTCCATGTGATCCAGATCAGCAGTAACAGTTGATGTGACATATCAAATATTTGTACATGTTTGAGAGGTCAGAGTTTAGGATGGTTGACCTTCAGGGACAAGATTAATTAACAATACGATATCTTGTATTATTCTGGGATTGTGTTTTTCAATTGAATACCTTTTCAGTAATGCTTGGCAAAGGACAAAATTACCCACCAATCTGCTATCATTTCAGAGTCTTAAAATGGGCACTTGATACCTGGGAAGGATTAAGTCATGTTGCCAGATTCTCCCTTTGTGGTCTTATTTCAAGTATTATGTGGAAATGTTCAATACAATTGAATTATGTGTCTGAAATGCATTTTAAGTATGTGAGAAGCTGAATTTTGGTGCAAGTCAAGTGTGCTGTTCGACTTGACTAAGTAAGATTTTGCCAGTCATTTTATTGGTTTGGTAATTTCCATTTACTTTCAAGAAAGCCAAATCTTATAAGAAATAGGAAAAGAAACAATGCTGGTTAGGCAGCACTGGTGGAGAGAGCAGCAGATTGACCTTTCACAAATGTTGACATTAGAATCATTCCTTTTATTATGTTGTTTTTGTTACTGCTCAAATAACATAAATCTAATTTACCTGCTTTATACTCAAAATTCTGTCCAGCATTCGAGACTATTTATTGTCTTTGCCTTTAATTTTGGTCCGTGCTCTGAGTTTTTTGATTGTTTTTCACGAACAGTTTTCTTATTAATTATATATTTCTTTTGTAATTCTTCACAAAAGAAGCAGTAGTGACTTGGAAAACACAAACTTACAGAAACTGAGAGAGATCTTGATTCTGGAGTATAAGAGACCTATAAGGAATAAGAGCAAACAGAGTTTGCCCCATAGCTTAGAAACTGCCCAATACATTGTTCAACACGTTCTCAGATTCTATTCTTTGTCCACTTTCAGCCCAGGGTGGTTATCTAGCTACAGTTGCCAACAATACATTGGTCTATGGATTTGAAAATTCAGCTCCAGGTCATTACCCTTTAACTGCTCCTGGAATTTACATGTATCATTTGTAAGGTGAGGACAGAAGTGGGCTCAGCTGTGATGTCACCCACAGTGATGTAATCTTGCTGTCAAACCTTCCTCATAAAAAATGGCCATTTGAATAAGATTCTAGATAGGTTCTTTTCCTCAGTAAAAATGGAATCAGTGCTTTCAAGTATTATCTGAATCGTTATGTTGTACCTAAGTTCTAATGTTGTAATGCCATTGTCACTTTATTTGTGTCTTAGGAAATTGCTCATTTACTAGCGCTAGAGGAGGCAACACTCAGCACTGACCTGCAACAGGGATATGCATTAAAAAGCCTTACAGGTGAGATGTATGCTGAGTGCTCCAATATGAGGACATAAACCAATGCACCAAATGTAGATGGTAATGTGATTTATATATTTTTGCTGCCCTTTTTCAGCACTACTTTCATCCTTTGTGGAGGTGGAATCAATAAAACGTCATTTCAAGAGTCGCTTGGTGGGCACAGTGCTCAATGGTTACTTGTGTCTGCGAAAACTTGTGGTTCAACGAACAAAACTTATTGATGAAACACAAGATATGTTGCTGGAGATGTTGGAGGACATGACAACAGGTGATAACATGGGCAAATTCAAACTTTCTTAAAATTTAGCACTATAAAGGAGAAGAAAAAATATGCACATTTACTGTTTAGGAAAAAAAATTTGACCAATAAGTTTAATACACCCTCTGCAAGCTCATTTGAGTACCTGCCTGGTTGATGTAGATGATAAATACATGGTGTGCGTCACCTATGACTCAGAAGTTAGCACTCTTGCCTCTGAGTTGGATGCTTGTGAGTTCCAGCCAAGGACTTGAGCTTATAGGATGACACTCCTAGTGCTGCGCTATCAAGTACCGCCTTCTGAATCAAATATGAAAAAAAAGTTCCCATCTGTCCTGTTGGGTACTACCCAAAGAAGAGTAAAGAAATTCTCCCAGTGTCTTATCCCGTGACCAATGCCATGACAAATTAATTAAGTGGCATTGTCAGATTATTGTCTTTGGAATCTCTAGTGCACACATTTTCCTGCCATGTTTATTACATCACAATAGTGAGTACATCTGAAAATTTCCTGCATAAAAACACAATGGGACACACTACCTCTAGGGTCTATAATCTTGTAGGGAGTCATTTGACCAATCAGTTTCTTTTTCAGCCCTCTGGAAGAGCTTCAGTCTTTAAAAGCTTTTGCAGTTTTGAAGATTTTTATCCATTTTTGTCCTAAGAGCTACAGTTTTTCATGTCAGCTTAGACTCAAAACTTCTCATCTCTGGTATCATTCAATTAGATATCTTTCCTGAAATAGTTCAATAAAACTGGGAGTAATATTCAGTTAACAATTTTTAAAAGGTTTAGGGGAAAAAATGCTGTTGTATTTTATATTTTTCTCTATTATAAATTTGTTCTCAGATAAAGCATCTTTAGTTTTATAAGCTTTCCATGTTATAATGATTTTTCCACATTAAATATTATTTGCTATCTTTTAGACCAATCTGCCACTCTTGGTACACTTGAAATTCCATCCACAATTTGCAATAGTTCAAACACTATGAAGACTGCATTGTTTGTTTTCAGTCCAAAAACCATTTGTAAGCCTCTTGTTTCTGTCCTTTATGGTCTTCCACGTCACCATATTAATTTTATTTTCTCTTTCTCAAACTTATTATTTACTAATCTGTAATTTCCTTCCAACAATAGCATTATCTACAGTTTCCTTAAAACCAAAGTAATTTAGAATTTACACTATTCCCAATGCTATCACTAATCTTTGATTAACAACAATTCCTTTTTTAATTTTTGAATTATGAATTTATATATATGCATCTCAAAACTTATCTATTTGGTAAGTTCGACTTGTTTTAATCCTTCCTCCTCCTCACTTGTTCTTTATAACTTTCCTGCTATTTTTCGTGGACATCTTGACCTGTTTGCTTTACCTTCTCCATTTTCATTTCTTTTACTCCTCTTGCCCAGTGTTAAATTAAACTTTCCCATAGCAATATTCATTTTTTCAATGGGGGTGTTATTACATAGGACTAGAATGAAATTACATTGAAGAATCAAGTCATTTGCTTCACTCGTTCCATTTGAGTTGATATCAGGTATCTTCATTTGAGGCCTGTCTATTCTGTACAGTTCAGATTTGTCCTAGTAGATAAAAATTGGAAGTAGGGCGAAGCTATGTGGCCCAACAGACCTCCTCTGCTTTTCAGTATGATGATGCCTGAACTTGTAGATCAGGTCCATCACTTGGTCTTCTAAACTCTAGAGAACATGGAATCCGTCTACTCTATCTCTCCCCTTGGGATAATCCCGTCAAAGCCAGAAATTAGTCTAGCCTATCCACTGAGATGTTCTGTCCCTTATGATGACAGATAGGCGTTAACCTGTTTCCTGGGGCTTTTATTCCTGCAATGAAAACACCTGCTTGTCTGCCTTAATGATCTTGATGGTGGCCTAGAGGCTGATCAGAAATTGCCTGTTTCTAGGTATTGCAGCCTGGTGACTCTCTCTTCCTGCACAGTCGACAACTGGTGATTTTTTTTTCAAAGGTTTGATTGGCTATCAAACAAATGCAAAGTATTCACTTCCAGAAAACTCATTCCATTGCTTCAGAAAACAGGTCACCCACATAATCAATAGAGTACACAAGGAACAGAACAGAGATCAAAAGTGTGTTTCTACAAAACACTGGAATTACCTTTATCTGTGCTATCTTTTTATATATTCTGCTAATACCTAAATGAAGTCTGACAAGTAGTTGTTACAAATTTTTTCTGGCCTTTGTCTCTTGTTAAATGGTTGCTATTTCTCCGATATTAATGTAGACTAGAATGTTGGAAAGTTGTTTATATAGCTGGCATTTCAGGTTAGATATGCGTAGGTTCAAGTTTTTAATAAAATTTTAGGCCCAGTTACTTCTACGAGTGAAGATGATATCTACCCATAGTGCTTATCAGACTTTAATGCACACATTTCTGTAGGCACAGAATCGGAAACAAAGGCATTCATGGCTGTCTGCATTGAAACTGCTAAGCGATACAGTCTTGATGATTACCGAACACCAGTCTTCATCTTTGAGCGGCTGTGCAGCATTATCTACCCAGTAAGTACAAAGGAATAGTGAAAATAAGTAGACTTGTTTCTGCACACTGTTAGGTTGCTGCACGAATGAGCTATATTATAACAAAACAACCTTATTCAGTACCAGCCAAAGAGTGACCATACCTAATAGGGATCACATCAACGATCTTTATATTTCTTCTCAGGATAAACATGGTGTTGTAAAGGCAACATTTATCTGTTTCCTTTTGTGAGGGAATTATGCACTCCGGTGCTGTATATGAGGAGCTGTATTCACACCATTTAGCCTAATTTTACTTCTATTAAAGGCTTTATTCTTTCAATTAATTCTCCAACTTTTATCCTTATGTTCCAACTTTTTTTGTAATTTGCATTCAGACATTTTTGTGAAATGTGCAACATTAACTGAGGAGTCTCTGCCACTTTGAGCTGTAAGAATTATGTATGGTGTGCTAAGGTTACACATGCTTAACCAAGCAGCATATCATAGAAGAAGCTAAGAACAATATTAGTGTAACACGCTGTATAGTAAAGTGTCCAGTTCCTTTGTTTTAAAAAAACGATAAAGAGATGCTGAGCCAAAGGAGATGATAGAAGGAGGGACCTTGTTCAACAAGGTTGGTTCTGAGGAAATGCCTTAAAAAGAGGTGAAGGAACTGAAAGTTATTTAAAGAAAGAATTCCTGAGCATAGGTTTCAAGTGATCATGTACTGGGGGGTGTTGGGGTGGGGATGGGTGTTAGGAGATGAGGTTGATAGTGATGAAAGACTGAAAATAAGGAAGATTAATCCTATGGAGGCCTCAGATATGTATGGAGACAATGATAAAATGGAGATTCAGGAAAGCAATTTTGGTGTTGGAGCAGATGTAGGATCAGAAGTTGAACTTGCAGTTGAATAGGGCATTGAGATTGTTAGCAGTCTGATTAATCTTTTGATAATGGTTAGGGAGAGGTTGGATGTGGAACATAGTGTTTATGATGGGAAGAGTTAGGATGGCTCAGTGGAGGGAACCAGCTTTATGCGAAAGGGAGGAAGAGCTCAAAGGTGATGAAGAAGTGTTTTGATAAGTTTCCTTAAAGGTGGACACAGAACATTTTTTCTCGTGAGATAATTCTGAGGCTGGCATTGTTCAATATTGTTAAATCAAAAATAAGGATGAATATCTTTCTCAATAGCTCTGCTTTCTTGGCAGGAGGAAAATGAAGTGACAGAATTCTTTGTGACCTTGGAAAAGGATCCACAGCAAGAAGATTTCCTTCAGGGCAGAATGCCAGGAAATCCCTACAGCAGCAATGAACCTGGTATTGGACCTCTCATGAGAGACATTAAGAACAAGATTTGTCAGGACTGTGACCTTGTAGCATTGCTAGAAGATGACAGTGGGATGGAGGTATGAATCAATATAGAAACAGAAAAACTGATGCCCTGGCTCCAACAAAGTCCTCATTATTAACTCTCAGAACACTTGTGTTGTAAATTCAAGATTGTAACTCTATAGTACTTCATAAATTTATTCTGTAGATGTGGGCAAGGGTGAATTTATTTCTCATATCCAGTTACTTGAGGTGATGGCAATGAGCCAGTTTGAACTACAGTCCTTGCAGTAAAATTCGCCCACAGCGACGTTAACGTAGAGAATTTCAAGATGCAATAAAGAAATGGAGAGGTATGAACAAGTCAGAATATGATGTACCCTGAAGGTTGTTGTGTTCCCTTTTTGTTGATCTTGTCTTTAGTGATATAAGTAGCCAGCACAATATTACAAGTGATATTTCAGTGTCCCAATTATTTCTTCAGTTCCATTCATTTGAATAATTGATGCTGATCATTTTTTTTGCTCTTCCCCAAAGTTAATATAAACATTTTTTTTGTTTTCTCCACATTATCACTCCTCCTCTACCCCCAAAGCAGGATGGCCCAGCTGGGATTATAGCCAGCACTGTGAAAGACCAATAACAACATCTTTTCCAGCCACTTTTAATGACAAGATCCACTTCTGGATTAATTTAACTTTACTTTTGACAGAGTAAGGTTTTCAATCAATTTGTCATTTAGAGAGTTTGATGTAGATCTTTGGTTATGCTGAAAGCTTGTAGCATGTATCGTATTTAGTAAATGCAATATTTTAATGACTGCTTTTCTTTCCAGCTCCTAGTAAATAATAAAATCATCAGCTTGGATCTGCCTGTGGCTGAGGTATATAAAAAGGTCTGGTGTCCTGCTAATGAGGTGAGTGCAGATCACCAACATTGTGAGTAGTACATGGAATGGATTCGAAATAAAAGACATCAAACTGTTATCCATTAAATTAAAAATTGACTGCTTCTGTTGAGAGGGGAATTGTTGGGTAGATCTGAATGAATCAGTTAAAATAAGTTGAAAAATTGACAATAGACTAGTATGTATGATTAATGTTTGCATCAAGAATAACTGCTCTTAATTCAAAGTGTTTATTCAGTAACTAATATGTATGAATGTTGCGTAGGGGGAACCAATGCGTATAATCTATCGAATGCGAGGGCTTCTAGGAGATGCAACTGAGGAGTTCATTGAATCATTGGATTCAACTACAGGTAAGAACATCTCCATCACGCGCATAGCTGTTGCACTTGCCGTGTTTTCGATCACTGCCTCTTAACCCAAGTCAAGTTCTAAGTCATTGAAGATTTCTCCTGCACTGAGGAATAAATGTCCACTATGACTATAGTAGTTGCTGTTACTTTGATTATTCTTTCTTTGTAGATGAGGAAGAGGATGAGGAGGAAGTGTATAAAATGGCAGGGGTAATGGCCCAATGTGGTGGCCTTGAATGTATGCTAACCAGATTGGCTGGAATCAAAGACTTTAAGCAGGGACGTCACCTTTTAACTGTGAGTATCGGAGTTGGTGTTGTTTGAAATAATAGTTTCCAGCTGTACCAGACAAACACTTAAATTTGGTCCATGCATCAATCTATTTGAATTGCATTCTGCTGCTGTTGTTAATCACTTTTCTTCCCAATCTTATTTTAAACATTTTTGTTTCCTCTGTTCTATCCAAATTGCCCCACCTCCAAAGCAGGACGGCCTGGCTGGGACTGTAGCTGACTATGTGAAACACTGACATCTTCTCTACCAGACATTTTTAATGACAAACTCTAGTAAAACGTTAGTTTGTGTGCTTCCACAGTTTAGTGCTTGAATCAGCTATTAAGCTTCCATGTCCTTTGAACAAAGAACCTGGTAAACTTAGTGAGTGGCATCTCCCAATTGACAGGAGCAGAACCACAACTCCTTTCCACAAGAACCACCTGGACTTCGGAATGCTAGCCATAGGCCAGATTTTGCCAGGAAATGCCAGCTTATTTGTGATTTTTTTTTTGCATGTGTGCAAGAGCATAAAAACGTAAGATTTGTTGCTGCTTGTTTGCTGGTGTTTTGTCCCTGGGATCTTGACGTCAGAATTCAGAACAAAGTGCAATTTCAGCAATTCCTCACCACTCAGAATCATGGCTCGGAATCAACTTGAACAACGTGTCTCTTTGAACTTGATGTAAGGATTCTTCTCCATTGATTTCAATAGAGGAGAAAACTGCAATGAATTATGATATTCGAATCTTTAGATTTGTTTTAATTGTTTGAGCTTAATTGAATTTTTTCAAGATTTTCATTTTATGTTATTAACAGCTTTGAGTATAACCTAGGCCATGGAGCTTAGCCAGTTGTCAGGGTTTTTTTTCTAGCTTTAAGCAAAGCTTGTTCTCTTTCCTCTTTACTCCTGCTCTCCCCTCACCCTGTTTACACCCACTGATGGAAGAATCTGCTGCCATGCATGGCCTCATCACTGAGGATTGCAGCAGCTTTATCCAGCATATTCTCATTGAGGGAATTGCACCATGTATATACAATTGTGCAAAACAACAGCAAGTGCCGAAGTCTTGGCCCTTATTGTTGGAGGCTACATTAAATGTAGTAAGCAGTGGGGATGATGGTGACAGGCTTCAGGAGACGTACAAAATAACACTTGGCGGATGCAAATTAATGTAAAGCAAGAAAAGTGATAAGCAACATAAACGAACTTTACAACAGATGTAGGAACAGCGAGATCTGGGATTATAGTTAAACCTTTGACAGCAAGACAAGCTGTTTGCAAAGCACAAAACCAATGAAGTTATGCTAAGCTTTTATAATTCACTATTTAAGCCTATTTACAATATTGTTTTAATCTGGACACTCCAGGAAGGATACCAAGTTCTTGGTGTTGGGGTGAAGAGAACATTTACTCGAATGATATGAGAGTACAGAAAAACTCTAATCCACTATTTGATAGTAAGGAAATCCTAATGATTTGACATCTGACTTACTGTGGCCTCTGTTCCCACATTCCCCTTAACACGTTATTGTTCTCTGCTCCCAGCATTGTCTTTACAGAGACTCTAAAGTTCCTGCAGGTGTTTAGTTTCCAGTCTATGTTGCTGTTCACATAACCCTGGGTAGTTAGAATTTACAGGTGCTTAATTCTAGGTTTGTAAATAGTTGCCTGGTATTGATCAGGCCTCAGATTACTACTTTCCCAGGTTCAGAGCAAGATGACTAAGCTGCTGTTGGCTATTATTAGGATGGTATTTCATGACCCCATGTGAAATTGGATCTGCCAAGAATTTTACAAAGTATTTCGCTAATCAGCACCTTAAAATTGCTCCTGGCCATAATTACATTCCTGTCACCCATGTGTAACTGTTGTGCGTTGAATTTGGTTTGACTGAGATGTACGCCTTCTAAGACTGACCAAGCAGCCTCAGTGTAGCAACAGGATTGTACATTTCTTGAACTGGAGCAAATCAATGTGATGTGCCAATTTAATTCCCATGGGAACTGTATAATTGCACACTATTAAAAGAGAATTTTGGACAAATGAGCTGCTTTCTGAAAGCATCAGAACGGGCTAATGGGGTACTAAAGAATGGGATTTCATTGAATTGTACAGGTCAGAAATGAGTTCTTTCAGCCCACCTCGTCCATGCCAACCGTGATGCCTTTCTACATTGATCCCATTTGTCCACATTGGACCTGTCCCCTCTCTGCCTTTTCAAGGACCTGTCCAAATGCCTTTTAATTGTTGTAATTGTATCTGTCTTTATCACCTGCTCTGGCAGCTTATTCCATATAATCACCATACTCTGCGTGGAAAAACTTCCCCTTGAGATCTCCTTGAAATTTTTCCCCTTTCACCTTAAACGTCACCTTAGTTCTAGACTCTGCTGAGTGGAAAAAGACTGACTGTTTATCCTACGTTTCTCATAATTTTATAAACCTCTCAAAGGTCTCTCATCAGCCTTCTACATTAGTGAGAATAAACTCAGCTGATCTGATCGCTCCTTATAACTACAGCACTCTATTCCAAGGAACGTTCTGGTGAATTGCTTCCACCTTCTCTCAATTGCTAGCACTTCCTGTAGTGTGGCGACCAGAATTGTATACAAAACTCCAACTGCAGTCTAACCAGTGTTTTGTACAGCTGCAACATCATGTCCCAACTCTAACACTCAATGCCTCAGCCTTTGAAGGCAAGCATACCCCATCTACCTGTGTTGCCACTTTCAACAAGGTATGGACTTGCACCCCAAAGGTCTCTCTGTACATCAACACTCCTAAGGTATCTGCCTTGCCACTCTATATGTCCTACCAGAATTTGATCTTCCAAACCTCTCACTTGTCCAGATTAAATTCCATCTGCTACCTCCCTACCCAACTTTGCAGCTGATCTATGTCCCGCTGTATCCCTAGACAGCCTTCTTTGCTGTTCTTGACTCCAGCAATTTCTGTGTCATTTGCAAACTCGCTCATCAGACCAGCTGAGTCAATTACATATATCACAAACATCAAAAGACCCAGCACCAATCCCTTCAGTACATCACTTGTTACAGACTTCCAGTCAGAAAAACACACAAGAACCACTTCCCCCTACCACCAAACCAATTTTGGATCCACTTTGCCAATACACCTTGGATCCCTTGGGCCTTAACCTTCTGGACCAGCCTACACTGTGGGACCTTGTCAATAGCCTTACTGAAGTCCATGTAAAACATGTCTACTGTACTGCCTTCATCAATTTTCATAGTTTAAAAAAAACCTCAGACACAATCTCCCCAACACAAGATCATGCTGACTCCTCTTAATCTGTCCCTGCCTTTCCAAGTGAACATAAGTTCTTTCTTTCAGAATCTTCTCCAACAAGTTCCTTTCTTTAAGGTCACAGCTGCAAAACATGGGTGACTCCCTTGCATGAGTGGTTTCATTCAGTGCTTCAGGAAATATATGGGCACACATTATCCCGTGAGGCTCTCCCCACAGAGTGCATGATATTGTATCGTTGTCCGCAATCAGCGGTTACCTTCAGTAAACTGAGTGACTCGATGGGAGGCGGCTTCTAATATTTTGTTATACGTTAGTAGAAAACCATTGAAACTGCGGCATTGTTTTCATGATATCGCCATATTATTGCATTCATAGAACCAACCCTTTTCAAGAAATGCCAAGCAGTATTTTGTTTTCTTCACATCTTAGGGTTGCAGCTGTGGGGATCCCAAAGTCAGTGCAGCGATAGAAATGGGTGGTAAACGTTTTCTCTTTATTCATTCATGTGATTTTGCTGACATTGGCAAAGTTGCATTCATTGGCCATCCCAAGTTGCTCAAAAGTTGATGCAATCATTGTGGCAGGACACTGGGGAGGGAATTCCAGGATTTTGATAAAACGACAACGAAGAAGTGAATCACAGTCTGGATGGTGTGTGATTGGGAGAGGTAATGGAAAACAATGGGTTCAATGTTCCTCTGGGGAGTATAGTCAGGATCACAGCACTCTGAGTGTCTCAACTGTATAAGAAGGGAGGAGCAAGAGTGCTAGGAGACTTGGGGTGATAGAGCTGCTGCCTCGCAGTCCAGTGACCCAGCTTCAATAATCACCTCTGTTGCTGTAAATGTGGAGTTTTCCTTGTAGATTTCTTCCAGGTCCTATGGTTCCCTGCCATTTCCTTAAAATCATGCAGGTTTGTATATTAATAGGCTGCAAATTATCCCCACTGTGTGAGGGAGTTGACGGGAATATGAAGAAAATAAAATACATCGCGTAATTTGGTGCTTGATGGACATGGACTCGATAAGCCAAAGGACTTCTTTTGTGCAGTATGACTCTATGACCCAGTCGGGAGGGAAATGGACAGGAGCTTCTGTGACCATATACCCAAATCCAGTGTGGTGTGTTGCCTCCCTAATGCCGGTGTAAAGGATGTCAGAGAATGGTTTCTGGTCATTCTAAAGGAGAGGGTAAATATTCAGAGGTCATAATTCACATTGGTGCCAACAACATAACTAATGTGAGGGATAAGGTCTCATGTTAATTATGTTGTTATTCTGCAACTTGAATTTGGGGAGCAAAGTAACAGAATAAGAACCAGCACAAATTAAGGTTGTAAACTCTGCATTACTTCTGGTGTTGCATGCCAGCAAGTATAGGAATTAAAGGAGAGGAGAGATGAAGGTATGATTGAAGAAAAGCTGCAGAGGAAGGGATCCTGTGGAGATTTTTGTATCACTGGGGCCATTTCTGGGGAAGGTGAAACCTGGACAATTTGGATGGATTGCACCTGAACCAGAATGGGTCCAATATCCTCATGGTTTGCTAATTATTGGGATTAAGATGATTTGGTAGGGCCCACTAAAAGTGGGAAAGAGTAGAGTCAATTAGGATCAAAGTGGCAATCTGCATGAGCTGGAGGATACTGGTGAGGTCTTAACTGAATGCTTCTCATCTATATTCACTGAGGGAAAAGTACATTGTTGTGGGAGAATTCAGGAAAGGGGAAGGTTGGACTTCTGGAAGAAACTACCATCAAAAAGGGGCTATTAGATGATTCAGTAAGCTTAAATTCCCAGGGCCTGATTAGATGTATCCGAGGCTGTCATGGGAGGAAAGTGTGAACATTGCTGGTGGTCAGATGAGCTAGATGGCAGTACCTTTGTTCAGGAAGGGCAGCAGAGATAAGACATGTAATTATTGGCCTATGAATCTAATGTAGGGAAATTAGATTAAATCCCTACATTAGGAAAAATTTTTTCCCCCATGCAAAGAGTAGAGGAAATCTGGAATGCACTGACTGAGGGGATAGTGGAGGCAGGTATTATCACAATGTTTAAGAAATATGTAGATAAATGCCTAAAATGCCATACATCGAAGGTTACAGGACAGGTGCTGGAAAATGGAATTAATATAAATAGGTATATGATGACCAGCATGAATGTAGGCCTGGTTCCATGCTGTATGATTCTATGATGTTGATTTCATTCTATGATGCTGCTCTTGTTCTTGGTATTGGAGGTGGTGGAGCAATTGTAAGTAATCTTGGTGAGTTGCTGAGTGTACTGTTAAGAAAATTCATATTGGATTCACTGTGCATTAATGGTGAAGAGTGTAGATGTAGGTTCCAATAGAAGAGGGCTCAGTCAAATGGACTGCTTTTTTGAATAGTATTGCACCTCCTGAGTAATGCTGTTATATCAATCCAAGTGATTAGTGAGTATCCCAGCCCACTCCTAATGTGGTGGAAAGACTGAGAGATGAACCATTTGACAGGTACCTGACCTCTACCTTACTCTTGTCACTGCAATGTAAACATGGCTATTCCGTGTACGTTTTAAGCATTGCTGCCGTCTCTCAGAGAGGAATTCCAATGTTCCAGTCCCAAGTCAACTGGTTATGCTTGCATATTACTAAACCAACTGCCAATCAATAGGATCTGATGAATCCCTATCTGGAGGTTTAACAACTGTCGATGATAATGTTCACACTGTATGTCTATGGAGCCAGCACTTCTATCCCAATAAAGATTTGTTTTTTTAATTTTTGTGCTTTTCTTCAAGTGTGGAGGATACCAGATGAATTTTTAAAAAATACACATTCTCCACATGTCTCCCGTCCCAGTAACAACATTGATCTTGCAGTGTATTATATGGACCAGATGAAAGTTGCGGCATCAAATGAGCATCCCTAGTGCATGATTTCCCCGAATGAATTTGATGTAGTTATTCAGAGAGTACATGTCATTTAAAAAAGGCCATCCCAGTTTATTTGATACCTCTCACAGACTGGGGGGTTTAAATGGTATTTGAAATTCATCAGCTCAGTACAAAGTAACATGTTCAAAAATAAGTCTAGTAGGACAATGTTGGTTTTCCTCTCCTCTCTAGGTGCTGCTGAAGCTGTTCAGTTACTGTGTAAAGGTGAAGGTGAATAGACAACAGCTGATTAAACCAGAGATGAACCCACTCAATGTAATGCTGGGGACACTCAACCTGGTGAGTCAAGTGGAAATAGTATAAACGTATATAGGCTCATCATTACTTCTTTAGCAACTAGCTGCTGAGACCATCTGTTTTCCCATAGCTGTTCTTTCCCTGTGGGAGACTGCAATTAGTGACAAGTTTCTGGTTTATCATTTGTAAAAGGATTGACTATTCTAAACAAGCAAATCTGTTGTTGGGAAAGCATTAATTATTCACATAGATCAATACAAATATTAGAATTGTCAGAGTGTGGAAATCAGAATACTCAAGACAATGTGTTCATGATCCCTGACTGATGTATAAAAAATTCTGATACCATAATGGATTTTCTGGAATTAGCAGACCCTAAGTTGAAAATCTATTGTTGTTAGGATAATCAGAAACACAGTTTGTTCAGTATTTCAGATTTGATAATGGAACTGATATGTTACTGGGTTTTGTTGTTCAATGTGTCATTGTTTTTTTTATACAGGCATTGCTGGCTGAACAGGAAAGTAAAGATAGTGGGGGTGCAACTATTGCTGAACAAGTGCTGAGCATCATGGAGATAATTTTAGATGAAGCAAATGCAGAGCCACTGACCGAGGACAGGGTGTGTATATGTTTCAGGTTCTCAAGATCAAACATTTTCTTTCAGCTTGAATGTGGAGAATATAATGAATGGAGCTAAAGAGAGAGAGAGAACTCTATACAAGTGAAGAGTGAACAACTAGAACATGGGACATAAAGTTTGCTGTCAAGTGTTTATGTGAGTCTCAGCAGCACTGAGGCAGTAAAACTGAACTCATCCAGGATATCCAGGAATGGCACTCCAGTTGCTGTCGATGTCCTTTGCAAAAACCCCTGATTGTGCTCCACTGGTTCATGGGAGAATTGCAAGTGTGAGCACTGGTTGAGGCTGGTGTGGCTGTAACTTTTGCCTTCCCCTTCACTCCAAAGTGTAGTATCAATATATTTGCAAGGCTCATTTCACTTTTTATTCATTCTTGTGATAAGGGTACTGCTGGTGACGTCAGCATTAATTGTGTACAACTGGTTGACTTGAACGTGATGGTAGACTACATCTTGAACCAGTGTGGACAATGTTGACTCCCAAGATGCTTAAGAATAGGGAGTCCTAGGGTTTGGACTCTAAGACTCCAATATAGGGATGATAAAGTGGGAGAGAATAGTGATATACCGTAGGTCCAAGTTAAAATGGTGGAAGTGATGACTTTCCCATGAATCACATGCCCTTTACTTTCTTAATAGGGAAAGTCATGGGTTTAGGTGGTCACTTTCATCATGGTTTAAAAAGTCAGCCAGCAGTGATTGACCAAAGTTGATTTAAAAACACAAGGAACATAGGGTGTGAATGGAAATGTGGGACTGAAGGAGGTTACTAAGGAGGGGTGTGGTTAAGGAATAGGGAAGGTGTGGATAAATGTCTTAAACTGTGTTTCCCGATACAGAAAGCCAGTGGGCCATTAAGGTAACAGAATCTCAGAGAACTGAACAAATAAGGCCATGCTTAGTGGCAGTTTAGTATAGGATGGAGTTGGGGCAGCTGGGTAATGAAACCAGTGGAGAACGTAAATTATGGAAAGTAAAATTAACCTGGTGTCATTGAGGAAGGGATCAAGGTGGAGATGAACAATATTCTGAAGATGGAATTAAGCTTTGATGGTGATTTAATGGAGAAGTGAAACATGCTCCAGGTAACAGTGAGGTGCCCACCACAATGCATGAAATAATATGGCAGGTTAATGGGGTTAAGGGTAAAAGCAAATGGGAGCTGATGTAGGTCAAAGAGCATAGCCTTGGTCGGTCTGTAGTAAATTGGAAGAAATTTTGATTCTTTCAGCTTGTAATGTCTGTTGGAAATATGAAGTAATTGTTGTTGGAAGGAGATGAAAATGTGAAAGCTTGGTGGCAACAGTGTACATGGAAAGCATTATTCAATGCATTGGATGATATTAGCTGGGGAAGAATGAAGAGGAAAGGGTTGATGATTATCCCTTGGGTACAGCAGGGAAAAGACAAAGCAAATAAAGTTAACTTCAAAATTCATCAGAATCATCAAGGCTATTAAGGAACATGATGCAGATGATACATGAACATGTTCTGAGCTTTTATAATTTCTGCATACCCTTAGAGCTGATAATAATACCCTCTCTCTAATCATTGAACCATCTTGTGTGTAATTAAATTTTTGTCATTAAAACTATTATTTTGCAATCAGGGTAACCTACTACTAACAGGAGA
>JARFYF010000059.1:16146594-16162895 GCA_030265395.1 Rhina ancylostomus | reverse complement strand
TGTTGGACCAGATAACTTCAACGTTTGTCCGTTCCAATCCAAGCGTACTCCAAGGATTGCTGCGCATTATCCCATACTTATCCTTCGGAGAACTGGAGAAAATGCAGATTCTAGTTGATCGATTTAAGCCTTACTGTAATTTTGAC
The DNA here is from genome assembly GCA_030265395.1 of Rhina ancylostomus. Taxonomy (NCBI): domain Eukaryota; kingdom Metazoa; phylum Chordata; class Chondrichthyes; order Rhinopristiformes; family Rhinidae; genus Rhina; species Rhina ancylostomus. The sequence goes on along the minus strand of JARFYF010000059.1, from coordinate 16,162,749 downwards.
AAGTAAGTGAACAAGACTCAACTTTGATTTGTGGTGCTAAACATGTGAACAACCTAGAGTCATACACTACAACCAACTGCCTTTCATAGAGCTTAAATAACTAACAGAATTCACTTACAATTTTTATAGAGTGGGAGCTTAATTCATCCTGTCAGTGCTTTGCTCTTTTGATTTGGAAGTGTCATGAATAAGATATTTCATCTGCTGAAATATATAAGTACTCAGGTTGATATTGGCGAGTATGATTTAGCAAAGACACTTTTGCAAATTTGAGCATTAGACATAGCATTACATTTTGTCACTTTCTCAGCTTTTCTTCTGTGGTAGTTATACCCATGGGCTTCCTGTTCCTTTATTCCAATCTTGTCCTGTTCTTAGATATGATGAAGAGCATAATACAGATGACAAAGTTTTCCTGGATTGTTTCTGTAAAATCGCCGGAGGCATCAAAAACAATAGCAATGGACATCAGCTGAAGGAACTTATCCTGCAGAAGGGAATTACCCAGAATGCTTTAGAATACATCCGGAAGCATATTCCAAGTGCCAAGAAGTGAGTTTAATTTCAACAGTACCAATTGTTTATGTTTTAGTCATGTAAACAATTATTTTGTGGAAAATATTGGGGTCAAAGTTAATGGGTTTTTGTATACACAGGAGGAAGATGCACATCATAGAATCGTACAGTATCTGGAAGCCCACTCTATTTCCAGATCTTAACATGTATGTTGTTATCTGTTTACAGTCTTGATGCAGATGTGTGGAAGAAGTTCTTAGCAAAACCATCTCTTCCTTTTATTCTTCGCCTGCTGCGGGGACTGGCTATGCAGCACCCCCCCACACAAGTAAGTTTCTTTCTCTGTCTTCAGGGACTATACTCGCTGGAATTCAGAAGAATGAGAGGGGGTCTTACAGAAACATATAAAAGGGATAGATAAGATAGAGGCAGGAAGCTTGTTTGCTTTGGTAGGTGAGACTAGAATTAGGGGACATGGCCTCAAGATTCAGGGGAATAGATTTAGGATGGAGATGAGGAGAAACTGCTTTTCTCAGAGAGTAGTGAATCTGTAGAATTCTCTGCCCAGGGAAGCAGTAGAAACTACCTCATTAAATATATTTAAGACACAGCTAGATTTTTGCATAGTAGGGGAATTAAGGGTTATGGGGAAAAGGCAGGTAGGTGGAGCTGAGTCCACAGTCAGATCAGCCGTGATCTTATTGAATGATGGAGCAGGCTTGATGGGCCAGATGGCCTGCTCCTGCTTTTTCTTATGTTGTTCAGTCCATTTCATCAACATCCCTATTTATCTGGCTCTTGTACCTACTGTTCTGCCATCTTGATACACTTAGTCAATTGCCTTGAGTATTAGAAAGCAGAAAATGAAGTATTACGTGGAGAATCATGATCCCTTAATAGGATCTAGATTTAATTCCTATCAGTTTTAGACAATTTTCAAAAGTTATCAAGCGAAGATCTAGAAGGAAAAAAACAAGGAAAAAGAATGAATTGCAGGAGAAATAGTGGCTGAAGAATGGGTTGATTGGATTCTTTCCTTCCCTCTCCCTAGCTCAAGTTCACCAGGATATGAGACAAGACACACACAGAACTTTTCAAATTTGTTTTTATCTTTAGTAATTAAACTGATATCATTTCAGTTTTGTATAAGAAACTGTAAGAGAATTCTCATTATTATAATAGCAAAAGGGTTGTTGAAGAGTGGAAAGTGATGGGTCAAAGATGTACGGGTAGGTTAATTTGGGGTTTAAAATTGGCGGCGCAGACTTGTTGGGCCAGAAGAGCCTGTTACTATGCTGTAAATAAAATTTTTTTAAAAATTAAATTCAACACATGGTTGGCTACCAAAATCTAATGACAAGATGCTAGTGAACAGAATGATGGAATTTAATTTCACTAGTCAAGGTGGAATTTAAACTCTGCATCTGGCTCACCATTCCAGAACCCTATATCCGTATCTGTACACAAGTAGTCTAAAAGTCTGGTCCCTGAGCTGTAGTTATGAAGTGTTCTGATCAGACCACGTTGATCATTCCGGTTACCAAGAAAATGCATGGACCCTATGGAAAATGCAGGGAGGGGGTCACAGTTCCTTCTGTCCAAGGAATAATCAATGGAAAACTTGAATTTTCAGCCTTCAAAGGTAAATGAGAGATTTAAGGTACCTAGACTAACAAGAAATCCATAAGTATTTAAAATATAACAAGTGAGACAAGGACATAAGTACAAAGGAGATTCAGAGGACCTGCCAGTAGGCAATTCACACAACATTGGCATCCATATTCCAGAATGGCCATTTTTTGGTGATTGCTGAAGGCAAAACTAGAATAACTCGAGCATTTAGAGTCCGAGAGGGGGATGAAATAATGTTAAATGTTCTGAATGGGCTGCTGCAGTTCAGTCTTTGAGTTAAATGGGTTCTTCCCAGCCTTCAGATGCAGCTCCCTTAAATGCAAAATCCTACCAATGTTGCTCTTTACACTTTGTTTTTTAAAATATGTTGAAAGGACATGGACAAGGTAAATTATATTAGTCATTCTATCAGCCTTGATGGATGTTTGCATTGTGCTTTTGCAACCTTTGATTTTGTTCTGTCATGATTATTTTGCAAATGAATCCTCAGTGGATAACCTTCGTTGGTATGTTATGAAATTGGTTTGTGTGTAAACCAAACTGGGAAGCTAACATATTCCTCTCCCTTATTCTGGTGAGGTTCTGCAGCAATGCAGCAGCATAACCATATTTGTACAAGCCCATAAATAACTCGTGGTGGGACTTGAACTTTCATAGCTAAATGTCATAACCACTGTCCTATCCTCTATATCACTACTAGCTGGCCTAGATACTGTGTGTCTTTACTAGGTCCTGGTTATTTATGCATCTTTGGTATTGTGATTATAAGAGGATTCTTTCGTGTAATTCCTCAGGATGAGTAGCTGAACCTGAGGGAGAGATCTTGTGGATGTATAGAACTCCATTTGGTTATATGTTTTCAGTAATTGGTGAAACTCTGTCACAATGGGAGATCACTGGAGCCTGGAATTTTCTGACCTTTGTTGACAGGTTCTCAGTAGTACCTACAGTAATTTTTCTTTTGCATACTGTATTTTCAGATGTTAATTGGAATGGACTCCATCACAAACTTGCATAAATTGGAGCAGGTTTCCAGTGATGAAGGCATTGGGACTCTGGCTGAAAACCTACTGGAGGCACTGCGGGAACACCCAGAGGTCAACAGAAAAATTGAAGCAGCACGAAAAGAAACACGAGCAGAAAAGAAACGAATGGCAATGGCTATGCGGCAGAAAGCATTGGGCACACTTGGAATGACGGTAAATGTTCAGTGTACTTAAAATAGCACACATAGGAACACACAGGATACAGCCACTGCTTATGTAAACATGATTATCGTCTGTTTCCATTTGGGAAGAAGGATGTTATGCCAGTTCTTACTCCACTTGCCCACCCTGCTCCCATATCCATTTATTTCCCTTTTCTTCACAGTCCCGACATCCTATTCTTAAATGGCCTTTGCTTCGGTCAGTAAGAGGTGCTACATCCTCATGATAAACAGTATCTGAGTGACTGGCTTTATTTCAGTATCCAATTTTGTGGAGCCCAAAGTGACACTTTACTGAAGTTTATGTAAATTCACAATTCCATCTCAATTAATAATTAGCAAACTTCATACCATTAATTTGGGGTTATATACACTCGTGGTGCTTATTTTTATTCCTGTGAATCTGTTTTAACAAATCTTTCTATTCTACCGCCTAGATTTCCTCCATTTGACTCTCATTACTCACATTCTTAACTAAAATGTACTGACTTTGAATTCCAGCTATTGCATTTTCTCATTCCACCAACATTGAAATCCTTTTGCAGCTTGCTTTTAGTCCTTAGTTTGATTCATTATGGCTCCCATTTTAACTTACACTGAGTACTTGTGAGGCCATTTATATTCAAATTATTGATATCACAGCAAGTAAAACTGATCCCAGAAATGAACACTGGAGCTGCAAAAAAAAATTCCATCATTGCAGAGCCTTTCTTAACCTTATTTAGACAAAATGGGCTTGTAGTTGGTGATCTCATTGAAATATGTAACATTTGTGGAGAACATGATGCTCAAAGGCTGATTTGTCTGGTTTGAATGTCTAGAACTGGGAGTCATAGTCTCAGTGTAAGAGATCAGCAATGTTAGAAGTGAGATGAAGAAAAATTTCTGCACTCAGAGTTGTGAATCTTGACCCTCAAGGGCTGTGGAAACTCACTCTCAATGATTGTGTTTTTATCAATGTTTTTGGCACTAAATGAATACAGGGATGTGAAGAAAGAACTTGGAGTTGATGTAAAAACTCAGCCATTACCTTATTGCAAAATAGCTTCTTTGGTTTTATAGATGTCAGTTCTGACTCAAAAGGTTGTGGGTTCAAGCCTCACTACAATGCACTTATAATCCATGCTGACTTTCAAATGAGACAGTAATCTTTCAAAAGGATGTAAAAATCCAGCAGCTCTATTTGGAGATCAGAAGAGATAAGTTGGTCTAATGGCCAATATTTATTGCTCAACTAATGTAAATGAAGCACTTTAATTAGTCCTTCATTTCATTGCTGTTTTGGTTAGAAGTAACTAGCTGCCTATGATGTGCTGTGGGGCATCTTGAAAGGTGCTCTACAACTGCAATTTCATATATTCTTTCCTGTCATGCATCATGTTGAAAGGTTTTTGAAAGCCCATGAAATACATTTTCCTATCTCATATGTTTCAAGGAACACAATGACATTTGTAATATTACTGATTTCTGAAATCAATGTTGGCTACTTCTCTCATTTTCTGGAAATCTAGCAATTTCTTAAAATTGCACTATGTCCCTGACACTTGTTGAACTAAGCTGTACTTATCTGCGTAAATAGATTTAACGGTGTTCTCTCTCCAGTCCTCTAACACAGAATATCTTGGGTATCCACAACTTTTACCCTGAGAATGAGCCAGCACAATGTGACTGGGCCAAATATTCTCCTTTGCACAGTAACCTTCCTTTTGACTTCGCTCTGGATCCATGAAGTTGTCCTGTACTTCATGTTAGTTAACTTTTCTAATACTTACTCAAACTTGTTCAAAGGAAAATGATATGCATCTTAGCTGTTTGTGTTTTTTGAGTGAGTTACCTTGGAATAAGCCTTGATTTCTCATCTTTAGTGCAATTTTAAATTGGTAAATTATGAAATGAGTAGTGAATAAAGTTGTATTTAGGCAGAGCAATGTAATTTCACATATACTGCACTACATATGTAAAGTTTGAGTGCTCCCCAAGTGAGCAACTATTTTAACCTTTGAATTTCCCTTAAGCCAAATTGCTTTCATCTGTGTAGAGGTTCTGATGAGCACAGCAGACAATTATTGAATAACATAACCACATAGTTTGCAAGTTTTACAGCATGCACCACGGCCCCAGTATTAAACATCATCTGAAATATATGAAACTGGGACAGTGAGACTGATGCCTGCTAAATTCATGTTGGGTGAATTTGATTATATCACTCACTCTAACCTGCAAAGTGGAAACTGATTATTTGATACAAATCCTTTCATAAGAACATCTGATGCTTGAAAGAGTTGGAACTTTGTCAGAGGAACATGAAGAAAAAATGATTTCTTGATAGGAAAATGCTAATCATTGCAGTATTTTCTGAGCGAATAATACTTAAGTTGGATCACCCAGAAAAAGTGGAGTGCAACTATAAAATGTTTATTCCATGTGAGAAAATACAGTTTATTTGCCTTGATAATGATTCACATTGCTGCCGAGACCAGAGTGGGACAGATGGTTGGGCCTGTGGGGAAATGCCCCATATTGGACAATTCAGGTTCCTTTATACAAGTTTTGCATACTTTTTAACTATGATCATTCTCATGGTTTTGTTTCTTGCCCAACAGACAAATGAGAAAGGCCAGGTGGTCACCACAACAACATTACTGAAGCAGATGGAAGAACTAATTGAGGAACCAGGTTTGACCTGCTGCATTTGCCGTGAGGGTTATAAATTTCAGGTAAGCCAACTTTGTCAAAGAGAAATGTGTAACTGCAGTACACTTTCACAGTGTGGATGCCATATAATGATTCTTCATCTCTATTGTAGCCAACCAAGGTGTTGGGGATCTACACCTTCACAAAGCGTGTTGCAATTGAAGAATTTGAAAACAAACCACGGAAACAGCAGGGATACAGTACGGTCTCACATTTTAATATTGTCCACTATGATTGTCACCTTGCTGCTGTCAGGTAATAGTAACACTGTCCTTTACACACTTCAAATTGATATGTTAGCTTAAGATTTGTAGAACTACATCCAATGGTAAATGAGATGGTAACTGAAGGTGGAACTTTGCACCAAAAAGATGCAAATGAAAGATTGGGATCTTAGTTCAGAGTTTTTGGTATGTCTGATCAGCAATATTGGAAGAAAAACCCATTAAAGTATTCTAAAGGACAGAAGATAATTATTTCCAAGCTCCAGAGTAATGGGCCAGATGCTACGGCCTTCACATCCACCATAGCTGCAGCAATATATCTGTTCTGAAATGATGTAAGTTTACATAAGAACACTTATTCAAAGAAGAAAGTGATCTTAAAATCTTAATCTAGAATTTTGTATTCCTACACCTAGATCTGCTGAGCACAGCAAATACATCACTAATTGGACAGGGAGGATTGATTTTGTTAAGGCACCCCAGCTGGTTTCCTCCTCAAATTCTTGAGCAGAGAAATGGGTGTGCTGTACAAAAGCCAGTTATACTGAAATGACTGCTCTGACCCTAGGTGGTCAATGTAAGGAAATCTGCTCCAGTAATTAAGATGAAAAAAGGGTCTTCCAGTTATCGTTTACGTTCTGTACATATGTTACTTTGCTTTATAATCATTGGTAAAGTTATATTTGCTAGTGTCTTAAAGAAATATTGTTCCCTCTTATGAAAGGTTCTGTCCATAATTATGTGGTTTAATAATAAATTACAAAATAACTTCCCATGTTGCAAAGGTAAAATGGAATCTGGCTAGGGACTTTTCTTTTAGCAATGAGGCAATACCCTGTTTAACTTGGGTTCTTTTAAAGCTATTGTTTGTTTGCTCCCTGGGACAAACAAATCTAAATTAATTATAAGTGTAAACTCCTGAAATCAAATGCAAGTTGTTTTTCCATCTGTCACGAAGTATAATCGGTACATTTTTACTTGTAAGAGTTCATTCTGGATAAGGCATTATAACTACTGAAGGGATTTACTAGCTCAATAAGATTGATTTCAATAATTTATGGTGAATATTGATCTGGTTGATTTTTGTGAATTAATTTCTTTAGGTTGGCACGTGGTCGAGAGGAGTGGGAAAGTGCTGCGTTACAAAATGCAAACACCAAGTGTAATGGATTGCTTCCTGTGTGGGGTCCACATGTACCAGAATCAGCATTTGCTACATGTTTGGCAAGGTAAGATTGAGATTCTTCAATCTGAAATATTATAAAATTAGGAAGTGAAGGAAGGTGATGGAAATTTGTTGATGGTGCCACATTTGAGAAATTGTGATGAAGATTGTGGAAAATGCAGGAATTCATTAAAGGTTGAAAGACGCATAGCAGATACAATTTCATTTAGAACAAAAGTCAACTTGTAATTTGCAAATAATATGCAGAGTATACATACTAAATAGTGAGCTTTTAACTGGAGGAAGGTTAGAAAGTAGATTTATATAAAAGTAGACTTATGTCTTCAAACAGCAAAGTGGAATATTCTGCCATAAACCTTCTGTTGAAGCAGACTTGAATGTAATTAAATGGGTCCTTGCAAAGAAAAAAAAGCACATACATTCATAAAGTTCCTTAAACAATCTTGCCTTAAGAGCTTATTTTGAAACATAACTTGCTTTTTGGGAAATTTTTAAGAGGCAGCTAATTTGCACCCAGAAACAGGAATGGGATATGTCCTATTCAACAGATTTCACGATGGCTAAGAGATTACATTTGGGAGAATGTTCCTGTCCATAAAAAAAATGTTGAATAGCAACTGTAGGCTTACAGATAGATGGAACTTCCAATCATGCAGCACTTCCCTCGATACTGCAGTAATGTGTCTGTCAGAATGTATACTAAAGTAACTAGATTACATCTCTCGTGGGTAAGAATGCCACCACTGGTCTAATCTGACATTTTAAGGAATATTGATATTATGAATAGTACAGTTGTAATTAGGTTATTAGGTGTTGATAAGTCCATTGACTGGCTTCTGTGTTGTAACTACTTGAAATTAATTATGGTGTTTGAAATGGCAGTTAAGTTTCTGTATATGTACTGTACTTTCAATGGCCTTGTTTCTGATTTCAGACACAACACGTACTTACAAGAGTGCACTGGCCAGCGTGAACCCACCTACCAGCTAAATGTTCATGATATTAAACTACTCTTCCTGCGTTTTGCAATGGAACAGTCATTTAGTGTTGATACTGGTGGTGGAGGCAGAGAGAGCAACATACATCTAATCCCATACATAATGCATACAGTCCTCTATGTTCTTAACACGTAAGTACAGCAAAATCTTCATTGAATTGTCACCATTTTATAACAATGTATATTGACATTGTACAATCAAATCACAGGACACGGGCAACGTCACGAGAGGAAAAGAATCTACAAAGTTTCTTGGAACAGCCAAAGGAGAAATGGGTTGAAAGTGCTTACGAGGTGGATGGAGCGCACTATTTTACAGTCTTGGCACTGCATGTTTTTCCACCTGAGAAATGGAAAACTGTTCGTGTTGATTTTCTAAAACGTCTCCTGGTCACTGCCCAAGCAAGGAAAGCATCACCAAGTGGCTCCACCAAGTAAGAGAACCAATATATTCACCAAAGTTTCTGCTTTCATGACCAACAATTATTTCATTGTAGATCTCATCAAATTTGAAAAGTGCTATTTGAAAGAGCTTTTCAAACACATTTTCATAAATTATATGTGCCGTCTTTAATTCAATCCTTATATATTTGAGAGAGTCAGGGGGTAGAAGTGAGTGTAGTCACTATTGCTAAGGAGAAGCTGCTTGGGAAGCTGAAAGATCTAAAGGTGGATAAGTCATCTGGACCGGATGGACTAAAACCCAAGGTTCTGAAAGAGGTAGCTGAAGAGATTGTGGGGGCATTGGAAATGATCTTTCAAGAATCACTAAATTCAGGAATGGTTCTGGAGCACTGGAAAATTGCAAATGTCTCTGCACTCTTTTAGAAGGATGGGAGGTAAAAGACCGAAAATTATAGGCCAGTTAGCCTGACTGGTTGGTAAGAGGTTTCGGGGTACTTGGAAGCACATGATAAAATAGGCCGAAGTCAGCATGGTTTCCTTCAGGAGAAATTTTGCCTGACATATCTGTTGGAATTCTTTGAGGAAGTAACAGGTAGGATATTGAGTCAGTGGATGTTGTTTACTTGGATTTTCAGAAGGTCTTTGGCAAGGTGCCACACATGAGGCTGCTAAACAAGATAAGAGCCCATGGTATTACAGGAAAGGTACTAGCGTGGATAGAAGATTGGCTGATTGGCAGAAGGTAAAGAGTGGTAATAAAGGGAGCCTTTTCTGGTTGGCTGCCGGTAACTAGTGGTGCTCCATAGGGGTCGGTGTTGGGTCTGCTACTTTTCAAATTATATGTTAATGATCTGAATGATAGAATTGTTGGCTTTGTGGCCAAGTTTGTAGATGATACAAAGATAGGTGGAGAGGCAGGTAGTGTTGAGGAAGCAGGGACTCAGCAGAAGGACTTGGACAGGTTGGGAGAATGGTCAAAGAAGTGGCAGATGGAATACAGTGTAGGGAAGTGTATGGTCATGCACTTTGGTAGAAGGAATAAAGTTGTAGACTATTTTCTAAATGGGGAGCAAAATAAGAAATCAGAGGTGCAGAGAGACTTGGGAGTCCTAGTGCAGGATTCCCTAAAGGTTAACTTGCAGGTTGAGTCGGTAGTAAGGAAGACAAATGCAATGTTAGCATTGATTTCGAGAGGAGTAGAATATAAAAGTAAGGATGTAATGCTTACATGAGGCTTTATAAAGTGTTGGTCAGACCTCATTTGGAGCTTTGGGCCCCATTTCTAAGGAAGGATGTGTTGGCATTGGAGAGGGTCCAGAGGAGGTTTACAAGAATGATCCCAGGAATGAAAGGGTTAATGTATGATTATCATTTGATGACTCTGGGCCTGTACTCACTGGAGTTTAGAAGGATGAGGGGGGGATCTCATTGAAACCTACCAAGTATTGAAAGGCCTGGATAGAGTGGATATGGAGAGGATGTTTCCAGTAGTGGGAGAGTCTAGGACCAGAGGGCACAGCCTCGGAATAGAAGGATATCCCTTTAGAACAGAGATGAGGAGGAATTTCTTTAGCCAGCAGGTGGGAATCTGTGGAATTCAATGCCACAGACAGCTGTGGAGGCCAAACCGTTGGGTATATTTAAAGTGGAGGTTAATTGTTTCTTGATTAGTAAGGGCATGAAAGGTTACTGGGAGAAGGCAGGAGAATGGGGTTGAGAGGAAAAAAATAAATCGGCCATGATCGAATGGTGGAGCAGACTCGATGGGCAGAATGGCCTAATTTTCTCCTATGTCTTATATACTAAAGAATTAAACATCAATCTTTGAGGAAAATGATTTGACCATTCTCTTTTGAAAGACAGGGTTATCTTCAGTCTGAGGAAAACAAGTCTATTTCATTCCAGTCACATTTGATTTTTTTTTTACACATTCTAATTTAAGTGTCTCCATTTCTTTGGGTTGTATGGGGAACGTTGAGTACATTGGTTTAGATGTAAGCATACTTTGTCTTGAAAGATAGATATCAATCCAGCACAAGGACTGGAGGAAAGTCTTGGTCCCTCGGAGCTTTTTCTCCAGTAAATGAACTCTCCCAGCTAAATCCATTATCTCTGTTACTTGATCTCCCAATATGGCACTGAATTATGTTTTAAATATCCCAAGTGCATATATTCTGCTCAATAGATTATTTTAAATATCCATCACCTTACAAAAAGAATTGCTCCTAAATTTTTACTTTTGACTGGTTTTCACCATCCCTTAGTAAGCATTGAAATAATATACTTTTGTTTGATCCACACTTTTACACATCTGGATCATATGTTGAACCAGTGATTTATAAAGAGATGGAAATCAAAAAATTGCATGCTGCAAACCTGAAATAAAAAATGATGGAACCCTTAGCAAGTAAGGTAGCATCTGTGGAAAGAGAGTTTTTCAGGTCAAAGGCTGTTCAACAGACAGAGTGAAAACCAGTTAGTTAAGTTGCAGAAACAGCAGTGAAGAGAAGAGTAGAACAAAGAAAGTATCTGATAGGTGGGGCCAAAATTTATCATTGTGATCAGCTAGTGATGAAGCCATCTGGTTATTGGATTAATAAGGGCAGTTAGAGAGAGGGGGAAAACAGACAGTGCAAAGCAATCTGAGCTGTAGGAAATTCCACTCAGGCATTGTCAGAAGAGAGGCAGAAACTGAGATGTTGCAAATGGATAACCTGCAGTGCTGCAGCTCCTTTGCTATCACTGCAACCTTCAATGAGATTCCAGCACCAGACCCTAAGCACTATCTTGGCGAAAAAAAACCTAATTTCTCCTCAGATTCTTCCACTGATTACTTTAAATTTGAGCCCTGTGGTGTTTGACCTCTCAGCTATGGAAATTATGTGTTTCCTATTTACTTTGTCTAGGCCATTTGTACTTTTATGTGGATGGGGTGGAGAACAGGAGAGATCAAACAATAAAATGGATGATGGTACAATGTAGTAAAAATGCAGAACACTGCTCTGAAAATACCAAAGGAAGAATGGTGGAAATTTGCTGTACAGATGTTGGAATGCTGATTATGTGAAACTGTTGAACTCATTGCCAAGTCCTGCAATGTGCCCAACTGAGTATTCTGTTTCTCAGGCTCATATCAAACTGCATTGGAGGCAAGGGTTATACTTAGGGACTGAAAAGTGGTGTTCTGCAAAACAACACCCAATTGTTTGGAGCCCACACTGTAGAGGAGACCACATTGTAAGCATCAAAAACAATACTTTGAACTAAAAGAAGTGCAAATAAATTGCTGCTTTGGATGGATAGTGTTTTGGGCTTGGACAGTGGGAAGAGAGGAGGTAAAAGAGCAGAGGAAGATGCCATGGAGATAGAATGAATTGGGTTATTCTGGAGGGAATGCTGAAGGGTAAGATGTTTCTGGTGGTTGCACTCCTTTGCAGGTGTTGGAGATTATGGAGGATTATTTGGATATGAAGGCTGGTGGGGTAGAAAGTGAGGACAAGGAGAATATTATCCTTGGTATGGAAGAAGGGACCAGAGGGAGTGAGAGCAGATATGAGAGGAATGAACGGCCACAATGATGGCTCTGTCAGCTATGCCAGAGAGAAGTAGCAGTGGAAAAAGCAAGGAAGATATGTTTGAACTGCTGGTGTGGAAGATTGCATTGTCAGAACAGGTCTGTCAGAACTGGGAGAATGGAAGGGAGACCTTGCAGGAAGTAAGTTGAGAGGAATTGCAGTCAAGATAACTGGGGCAGTCTGTTGTTCCAGTAGTTACTGGTTGCTAGCCTATTCCCTAAAATGGACAGAGAAGTCAGAGATGGACCCTGCGAAAGTGATTCATGTTTCTGGTTCAAGGCAAGAACTGGAAGTGGCAGGGATGTACCAGGGGGGAAAAAAAAAGAGGGTGTGGACTGAGTTGGACAAAACTGAGAATGTTCCACATATCCCACATACACATGGGCAAAGGTAGTTCTCATAGCAGCACCTTTCATTTGATGGAAAAGGTGGAGAGATATTGGCAACCATTGTGCATGTCAGACTGTTGGCACCAGGAAAGTAAACACCATTAGTGCTGTGTAAGGTGTGTCACTGATGTAGATGGGAAGGATTTATTACTGCATAACCTCACTTTGTTATTTGTTTTTTTACTATCTGCCTATCAAAGCAGATTTGAGAGGTCTGCTTGAAGCCAAGCGATTGGAAGGGAAAAAGTTCACCCAACTACCAAGACAATGTTATTTTCTACTTTGCCAATTTTGGCAATTATTATATATAGGTTAAACTTTTTCCAAAGATTAAGGTATACTTCATGAAGCAATATATTGCCATTCATTCTACTCCTCTCTCCTAAGCACAAAAATTAAAATTACATCTCTTGGAGCAAACATAAGTGATCTTTATTGTTAATGAAATATTGTGATTTTTCAGACTATCTGACAAGTCTGTGAAGGAATACTCTGTGTACCGGCCTGCACTACTCTGCTGGGGATTAGTGGACCTCATTTATGGCATTTTCAAGGTATGACGTTTGTTGGTGTAGGTGCCAGACACGTTGATCTAACTTGTTCTACATTGAACTGAATTTGACTCTCGTAGTGATGGAACTTAGTGACTCAACTATTTGCATGGGAATAAACAGTTACTGCAACAAAACTTCTGTAACATACAAGTTGAAAGTTAGTTCCCAGTTTTAACTCAAAACGGGAAATCCGGTTAATGGTGTTTGAGTTGAATAGAGGTTGGGATGAGTTTATCTTTGTGATGGGATTGTGATCCTTTGTTAAAGCTTATTAGTCTTACATTTATTGGTACTTTATTTTTTTTCTCAAGTTGCAAACTTGGTGCATTCTGCGTCATTAGAAGTTACATTGAACACTACAATACAATATAAATGTTAAGTCTTTTTATGCTTTACCATAACAGAAGGTTCCAACAAGTAACACAGAGGGTGGCTGGTCCTACTCTCTTGCTGAATACATTCGACACAATGACATGCCAATTTATGAGACAACAGACAGATCGCTCAAAACTTTCCAGGATGAGTTCATGACTGCTGAATCCTTTGCTGAATTCCTAGATGCTGCAGGTTGGTACTTAAGTAAATATTGTGCATTTATTTCTTACTCCACTTCAACATAAAACAAGTGCAAATAATTCTAATACTAAGCCCTCAAGTACATTTGTCCATCTGAGACTCATGTAATAAAAGTTGTCTTCACAACTAGAAACAGTTCCTTTTTCTGAAGGATAATGGACTTAAGAGAGCTAAAAATATGAATCTTGGCTTTTACTATCAGATTCCCTTTCCTGTCAGAATGGGACTCTGAATAAAATTGTATTGTAAGCAAAAAATGCATCTCTAAAACAAATGCCTTAAATGAACAATCAGGCCATCTGTTTCTTGGTATTAGGAAAGACTTGCTTCAGTACCCCCACCCTTCAAAGTTCTTTTCATATTGCTGTATGTTTTACTCGGCAAATCTCACTGTGGTCACCAAATCAAAGATTTGTATTTGTGTTCACTTTCTTCAGGTCTCTTAACAGAAATTGAAGATCCTGAGAACTTTCTGAAAGACCTTCTTAACTCTATTCCCTAAAATGTTCCAAGTACATCTGCTTGAAAACAAAGCAAATATTTAACTGTACTTTTAGAGATACTGTGTTTGCATTTTCACTCTTCTGAAACAATTGAAATTAATTTTAGGCTCAGTTCTTCAGCAGTGCTTATTTAGTTAATGCTTTTTCTGTGTGAGCATTCTGGATTTAAGATTTTAACATGTGTACAAAGGAATACTCATTTAGCCTGACTGATTGCATGAAGTACATTTGGTTTAAATTCTTGTTTTGTTCTTGTATCCAGTACTTCACTGTAACAAGCCACCTATTTAAATGTTATGATAAAACCCTGGTACATTAGTACATCCAATAAAATTAAATCATGATTCTCCCTTTTGATGTTAATCTATGAATGGTTTAATGTTGAAACTAACTAACCTTGTCAAGATCCACCTCATTTCATGTTTGGTTTAGATTTACCTGCAAATTACATGGTAAATGGCAAAGTTAATTTTCACAAGGAAAAAGTGTGAAATGAAGAAGCTGAATACCAACAATAAATGTTGAGATGTAACCTTCATTTAAAACTGATGCAAGGGGACAGACTCAGTAAAAGCAAAATTTAAAGAACAAGGCTGCCTGGGTCAGTGAGACATTTGAAATATTCAGCAAACAATCTGTCTTCAATTCTGAAGAAGTCGATGCTTCAGCAGAATAAATATGCAAATAAACCTTCTAACTAATGTCGGTTAAAGTTCAAAGTCCTTAAATGTTTGCTGTTTCTCTCTTCATTGAACCTGATCACACAAGGTTTAAATTCTCTTTAATTTCACTGACTTCGAGAATGCCTCTCGCTCATCTCTAGGAAGAGATGCTGGACATCTCGATCCATCTTAAACTTCAAATTTGAAGGTATGAGCCCAGCTATTGTACCAGGTTGATTAGTGGCTGTGTTCCATGTACTGTATGAATAGATAAATCTCTCAAGCAGGGTTTTTGTAAACCTCACTTTATTGCAAGTGTGATTTTGGCTATTTCAGCTCCTTTCCACTAAATACTTTTGCAAAAGGACACTCTTTCCTATAATATTGGGTTAGTTGTTCAATAGGACAATTGCTTACAGGTCTCAAAGGAGTAATCCCAGCTTTGAGGCAAAAATAATTTTACAGCAAAAAAGGTAACAATGTATGACTCAGGTTTTTCTATCATGTTCATAAAATAAGCACAACTGTTTCTTTCTGAAATAATGAAACATTGCAATCAAATACAAAATTGCCCTTAACCCAAATGGTTCTTAATTTTTTTTCTGGCTGATACAATTAAGTGTGGTTCACAGTACAGGCCCTTCAGCCCACAATGTTGTGCTGACATTTTATCCTGCTCCAAGATCTATCTAACCCCTCCCTCCCACATAACCTCCTATTTTTCTATCATTCAAGTGGCTATCTAAGAGTCTCTTAAATGTCCCTAATGTATCTGCCCCCACAACCTCTGCTGGCAGTTCGTTCCAAGCACCCACCCCCTCTGCAAAAAAACTTAACTGACATCCCTTATACATTCCTCCAATCACCTTTAAAATAATGTCCCTTCGTGTTAGCACTGGGAAGAGGTCTCTGACTGTCCACTCTATCTATGCCTCTTGTACACCTCTATCAAGTCACTTCTCATCCTCCTCCTCTCCAAAGAGAAAAGCCCTAGCTCGTTCAGCCTATCCTCATAAGACATGCTCTCCAATCCAG
>JARFYF010000059.1:16105749-16116492 GCA_030265395.1 Rhina ancylostomus | reverse complement strand
GGAGTTTACTCCCAGTGCGATCTCTCTGCCTCATCACCATTACCAGAGCCGTCTACCCGGGACCATCTGGAGCTTCACTCACATCAGGAAGGTGGGAGGCGGTCTGGAGACGGTGCAGGGACCAGGGGTATCCTGGACCCACCCGGACGGAGTGGGCGTTCAGATCGACACCATCACCCCCGAACTGCGGGCCTTGTACAACGTGCTGGCCAAAGTGAAGAGGGAGCGGGACGAGTACAAGAAAAAGTGAGTGACCGCTTTCAATGCTGAGCTTGGTGCAATGTCGGGCTATAGTGAGCAGCCGGGAGACTGGTGAATGATCTGCCTCCTGTGCTCTGCTAATACTGAATTGGAGCGTTATAATTTCTCATTGTTAAACCGGCAATATCTAGTTACAACACCATAGAAATTAAAAGCCAGTGAAATGCTTCATTCAAAAAGCATGCTTAGGGAGTTGCAGAATAGATCGGATTGAAGGATTGTTCAAGTTATTACAGGCGAAAAGGAACAACTGCTCAATGAGATCACGCCTAACCTAACTCCATATAGCAGCCTCTTCCTCACGTATCCCTTAATACGTTAACAGTCTAATAATCTCAGATATGTATTTAACGATTGATTTTACATAAATAGCCACATACTGAAAAGAGTTCCAATTTTCTATCACCCTTTACGTATTTTATTACTTCACTTGTGAAAGGCTTTTGATTTCTTGACCGCCCATTGGAGTTATCAAGCTATCCACCCTTAATATCTTGGAAACTTCGATCAAATCAGCCTGAACGTAAAATTCAGATGTATTTTTCCAGCAAACCTGCCTTTCAAAGCCAATGTGACCTTAATAAGGTGTGGTACCCAATTGCTCACATCACTATAAGAGTACTAATTTGTAGTAGAATTCGAATAGAAATATTTTGTACTTGGCAGAAGGTAGTTCAGGGGTAATGATATTAGAGATCAGAATTAAAATTGCTTGCTTTCCTGTGAGCAGCCCCCATTAAGATTAGTTAATAGACTCTGCTTGAGACAGTCATGATCAATCTAGCGCAATTGTGGCTTTTTCTTGAGCAGTAAGAGAACTTGTAAAAAAAAATCGATGTATTTTTAATATTAAGGGATAATATGGGGTCATTGTAGGTTCACAATATGATCAAAAAATATAATGGGGAATTCTTTTGAATGTAAGGGAGGTTTATTACATTTTATGTAAAATGTTGCAAGTTTCAGAGGAAATTTGGAATTTACCATAAACTTTCAACATAATGCCTCATGAGGTCCTCATGATGAAAGTATATTAATCCAATGCAAGGTTGTTTACCACCAGTGATGCTGTTTAATGTCCAAAACAGTGGCATTACAAAGTGCATGCTAATCTGAAACTTGAGCTAGGTCAGTCTGCAATATGTGACAGAACAATTGAGAAGAGCCAGTAGCGATGGGCTTGGGGAGTGGGTGAAGAAGGAGTGGTCCTTCATTCTTTTTCTGTAGGATCCAGCAAGCTAAATGATGGACTCATAGGGAAACTGACTAACTTTATCGGTATCATCACTTCTTTAAGGGTCACTTTACATGTAAATCCAGTAAAATGGAGCCCATATTTTCTAACTTTAGATAATTATTTTGAGCAATGCCTGCAAGCCTACGTGTACAGAAACTGCTATGTCTTGTGGTCTGAGTTTGGAGACTTTTCAGATGGTTTGTTTTTTTATCAAAAAAAACTTAGTTTGCTACTGTATTGCTGCATCATGAATAGATTGTAGTTATAATATGCTGATTTTTAATGTAGTGTTACAAATGATGCCATAAGAATGGTTTCAATAATCCCCCAGTGACATCACCTTTTCAAAGGAATAACATGAAATCAATAATGTTATACTTTCAAATCAGAGATAAATGTTCTAATTTTAGATTGAGGGAGCTGGAAGTTAGTTGTAGAATGCAAAATATAAATATGTCAGTTATACCTTTTAAATGGAATATTGTTTCTGCTTTCTTCAGATCCTGAGCATGTTTGTATTAAATTTATGAATTACCCTTTTTTTAAAAAAAAGGTATTTAGCTTTTTGTAAAAAAAAATCAAGGTCTTTTGCTAACACTCTACATACAAAGTGAGCACACACAATGCAGAAAAAAATCAATATGCAGCATGATGGCTCCCTATTTTTCCTTGCAGTCTAAATGCAGAAAATTGGTCCCAGGTATTTCTCAGTTTTGGTGAATCTCTACAAATGCACTATGGTTCTTCTCTGCTTTAGTGGAGCTTCACAGGATAGCAAACAGTCTAGAGCCTTCAATAAGATCCTAATATAGATGCAAATAAACTTTTACTTTGCAGGACACACCAAGAATAATATATTTTCTGGTTGCCTTGAATACTTCAGCAAATACCAGAAAGCAGATCAAAATAATGTGTTGAATGTAATTTCTTTGTATTGGATATTGTACTGAAAGGTATAATTTACAGAGGTACAGCCGCTGCAAATAATGCCATGTATATAGCACAGCAAAATAGAATGGAAAGTATTCAGCTGTAATATGTTGTTACCCGCTCAATAGGGTGAAAAATCAGTGGTCTGAATGATGACTTCTGCCTTTAGAAGGATATTTGGAGTGTTGGTGGGCAAGCTGCTTCTAAATGGTTGGATGAAAAATGGGCAGATAAGTCTACCTGAGGCAAGGTTAACTTGGGTTGCACAATTGTGCAGGAAAATCAGCCCCTCAAGCCTGCTCTGCCATTCAATATAATCATGCCTGATTTAATCTTGACCTCAACACCACTTTTTCACTCTTTTCCTAAACTTGAGTCACTTATAATACAAATGTCTGATAATCCCTGCCTTGAATATATTTAGTGGCTTTGCCTCCACAGCTGTCAGCGTAGAGAATGCCAGAGACTCATGACCCTCAGAGCAGAAAACCCTCCACATATCCATCTTAATTGGGTGACCCTTATTCTTGATAGTTCCACTAGGGGAAACATCTCAGCATCCATGCAGTCAAACCCCTTCAACATCTTGCATGTTTCAATAAAGTTACCTTTTTGTCCTTCTAGAGTAGAATGAGAATAAGCTCAGCTTGCTCAATCTTTCTTCATTAGTCAGCCCCTTTATCCCAGAAATCAACCTTGTGAACCTTCTCTGCAATACTTCCAATACAAATATATTCTTCCAGAAATATGGAGACCAAAATTGCATGCATATTCCAGGTACTGTCTCATCAGTGCTTGTAAAGTTGCATCAAAACTTTTTCCATGAAGACCAACATGTATTAATTATTTAGACTCTGCCATTTCTGAATTTCCCATAATTAATTCCCCATCTCATTGTCTATGGGACCAATTTTAGCTATTTTTTTATATACACATAGAAGCTCTCACTCTGTTTTTATGTTATTTGCTATTTTACTCATCCCTTGTCATCTCCCGCTTTATAATTATTTCTTAATAAGCTTTGCTGGCTTGCAAAAAAATTACCTAATCATTACTGTATTCCTTTTCTTCCAATTTGACACCATCTTTAGCTTCTTTAGATGGTGCATTTCTCTTGTAGAGCTTTTTATCTCGCTAAAATATACCTTTGCTGAAATTTATGAAATATCCCCATAAATGTCTGCCACTGCTGATCTATTATTTTACTCTCTAATCTATTTTCCTGATCTACTTTCACTGAATCTGCTTTCAGACCATTGTAATTAGCTTCATTTCAATTCAGGATGCTAGTTTCAAACCCAAATTTCTCACTCTCCAATTGAACTTGAAATTCTGTCACGCTGTGATCATTCTTTCCTGGAGGACTGTTTACTATGAGATCATTAATTTATCCTCTATCATTAAACAATATCAGGTTGAAAATAATCTGGTCCCTGCTTGATTCCTTAACATATTTCTCCAAGTTCTCGCTTTTTAGCTGTAGCTCTGCTTTTCAATTACTTGGAGAATCTCATTTTGATGATCTGCATCCTATAATCATTTATAGTTAAACAACAATTATTCTGTATTCTCTTTCTTCATTGTTTTTGTAGCTCTTCTCTATACCTTGGTTATTGATACACTGTTAAATGATCTGTACATCTTTTCAAATCCTTTCATCATTCTGAAATTTGTGATTATCCCCTCCCCTTCCTCCATTCTTTGTCCCAGTGACCAAAAAAAAATTCATCTGTGACCATTCATTCTGGTGTAAATCTTGTGAATTTTTTTCTGAACCCTTCTTATGGCTCTCCTATCTAAAATAATATTTTTCTAGACCTGTGGTGCTCCCAACTTTGGCCCCTGTAGTGGTTTTGTGCAAGTTGTATGTTACTTGTTATATTCAGCACATTATGACTACAATGCAATGATATTTTAGCTGCTTCAATGGCTTTTCTGTTTTATTCCCCTTACAATCTCAGTTCCTTCTATGCCCATTGTTATGGAAATAAAGTGCTATTTTCTCTGATTAGCCATTTGACACAATACTGCTTCGATGGGCCTTAGATGCTTATTCATGTTCAGCTTTAATTCCACCCTGCTCAAAATTTCTAATCTTGCCCATGCTGATTTATTTTGGACTGCTGCTGGAATGGATGATTCTGCCATTGAAAGTTATTAACGGGACAGAATAAGATGAAAACAACTTGCTTTCACTATTTTTATATGTATATATTTTTAAATTTTTATTTGCCTAGTCTAACAATCTGCTTATCTTTGGTATTCTTTGGCACAGTTTGCAATTCCCTTATCAGCAGATCACAATACTTTTGTAGTAAAATGTATGTAACTGTCAATTGAGAACTTCCAGCACTGATCTTCGGATGCACAATTAAATCTTATTGAATGATTCCTCAAATTCCATACATCTCCTTTCACATTTGGAATTCTTGTGGGGGGGGGAAACGACTCAGCAACTGAGGGCCACTTACCCCTTAAAGGTTCATGCTGATTGTCCCTGATTAATCTGTATTTAACATACTTCATTTAGTATTATAGAAATTTATTTGCAACTGAGGAAGACTCATTTATGTACATTTGGCTTATTATAATATAGAATACACTCCAAATATTTGACACCAGTTCTGTTGTCAAAGAATTTTGAAAAATTATGTGTCATTTTTCTCAACCTTCTGCAGTTTTCTGGGATAGATACCATCTGAGAACCACGATTTTTCCACTGCAGTTAATTTTTTTGGTAGTTTTCTTTCTCAATATCTGCGCAACATAACCATCTAAGCCAGAGAGAAAGTGCTAACCCACTGAGAAGCCAAGGTAAAACAACCTTGAACCCAAAATAAAATCTACATATAATGTCAGGAAGGGTGGTTGGCAAACACCAGCATACTGTTAAACTAGGGTCAGGTGTAAAATGAGACTAGAATTCCTGTTGATGTTTTTAGGAATTGGTGTTATATGGAAATTCTCATGTTAATTTACAGTGCTAAGGACAATTTATGAAAATCGGCATACACTGCTATAAGACAACAGAGCAGTAAATCTCAAAAATGGGCACGTGAGCACAGCTATTGGCCATCTTATAAATTGACAGTTGTGCATTGGTCACTTTAAACAGAAGAACAAATGTTGATGCTGTAGGTACAATATGGCATTATCACTTTGTGTAGCATGCCCCGTGATCGCTCCTTTCATGAAAAACACGTCTGCAGATGTAGTTCTGTAGTCACCGTTGCTCATCTTTTAAGATGTTGATATGCTCTCAGGAGAATTTACATTTGCCAGGATTGAAAAGTTCTCTTTTTTTAAAAAAAAATTGTTTATTTTAGATTAATGTAAAATTAACACCTCAAGGTAAATTTTATTTAAAACTGCTCTTCAGCTTTTACTCAGACTTTCATTGAGCCAGCAAACAATGTAAGTTACAGCTGGCCTGTAATTCTTTCAATTAAGCTTTTCTCATCAGTTTTCCTATTTTTTTTGCTGTACAAATTACAAATGTCAATGTTGCTGTGTTGAGTTGAGCCAAGCTTAAAGTTCTCATCGACCTTTCAGTTATTTGAGCTGAAAATTCTTTTGAACTAAGAGCTTGTTTACAAAGAGGTCCCGTTGTAGTTGGGCTTTTCAGAACTAGAATAATGTATTGGTGTTTTTCTGACCTGAATACTAATATAGTGTTATGTTTGGGAGTCTCTTTATTTAGTACTAGATATTTTTCACTTCTGCGTTTCAACTAAACTTGAAGATGAAGTCTGTCTCCCAATATTTATTCACCATAAAACCCAGGTAAATTTGTATTAAGCTTGGGGAGTAAACTGAGAAACTTATTTCAGTTACCTCTTTTCCCCTCTTTGGAACACTGGAAATACTATTGCACTCTTTGACTTAAGTTTTTAACTGACAAGGTCATTTATTAAAAAGAACAAGCAAGTTGCATCATACCACATACAAAACACAACAAATATTTAAATACTAATCCTTTCAAATACCCTGCTATTTAAAAAAATTCTAGCATTCTCTAATTGGCCTAAGACTAGACATATTGGGTGTGCTTAATATATTTATTTGCAAGCTTTTACATTTGTATGAGATCACATTTGTATGAATCCAACATTGATTTTAGATTTAACTGTAAAGCATCTTGCACTTTAGTAAGATACATACAAATGATTCAATGTATGATTTACATCTATGAATGTAATTAGAGGCAGAAATGTGTTAGGTAAACATTTGTAAGAGTGGGTAGTCTCTAGAATGAAAATCATAGCATGCCATCTCAGTTATAGGTACAATAGGCAAATTAAGTTGCATCCAATCTGGACAACTATTAAATAGTAATTTCATAATGTAGTGTGAAAGGGTCATCTACACAATTTTATTCTGGTCTTAAGCAAGGATTTTTAAAATGCTACCCATGATTGTTTCAGAACTTAGCAGGGTCATAACAGAAAATTATTATACTCCAATTAATGTAAAGAATACAAATTGGGGATAATGGATTACAAAAATGAATCAAATATGATCAAATATAACGTGAATATAAAGCATTACAAGTTAGATAAAATGAATGACCCTAGTAACCAGTGAATATTGCAATGGGATAAAATTATCCTGTTGACATCAAGCTAGAGAATGTGGAATGAAAAAAAATTGTATATTAGGAATTAACTTGTAACTATTTAGTGAGCCCAGAGCCTGCACTCCCTTTAAATATTGTACAGTATTTTAAGGATTCATGTTGCTTCACCTGATAGCATTTTTCACACGTACTATGAGTCTGAAAAGCGAAATAACAACATTGTTAATGACATTTATAGTGTGATTATTTTATAACAATGCATGTAAAATCATAGTAATCTGGAATTCTATCCCTGAAAGTCAGTGGATGCTGGAATAATTGGACCCTTTAAGACTGATAAACAAAAATTCAGAAATTTTAATGTTGCCAAAAGGATAAGTGAAAGTGGATGAATGGAATTGAGTAGACTTAGTCATGGTTTAATTGAAGAGCTAAATGGCTTCCTTTCGATCCTTATGCCTAAGGTTGTAAGCAGTAACAATCTATGTTTAGGTTGTTGCTTTGGAGTTATGAGCTGGTGAGTTTATTCCTCTTCACAGATGTGAGTAAGTAGTACAGGCTGTGTGCTGAGACTGCAGCATTGTCTGAGGTGATATGTTTTGGATGAGATGTTAAACCCAAGGCTCAATCCATTCTCTCAGGTGGATGCAAAAGTTCCCATTGCACTATTTGATAACACCTTTGGCAACATATCTGAGCATTTATCTCACTGCAGTCTGTAGCATCTTACAGTGAGCAAATTGGCTAACCACATGAAAATTCTAACCACATTTTAGAAGTACTTTATTACCCTTGAAGCATCTGAGTCTTTTGAGGTAGTGAAAGATGCTAATATCCATGCAATTTCATGTTTGTTTGCTCTGTCAATTGCCTTTTTCCAATGGATAGAAAGCAGACAATTACTGTAATTCAATTTTATTTGAGTTTTTTGTTATTCTGCTACATTAGTAATTCATTGGGCAAGTTGTAACCTACCTCATCCCAAGGTGTATCTAATTGAATACATCAAAGGTGATGATTAAGAGGAGAATCTCTTCCTGTTACATTGGGTGTACGTCTGGATATAACTGGGTGGGGCTGAAACCCAGAATGAGTAATGCATCTTTGATATTGAACTTCTGAATTGAGATAAGGTTCCATTATTTTATTAAATCCTCAAAACACAATGGCACATCGTAGGGCAAGGGAGAACTGTCCCAGGAGAGAACATATACTGATGGCTTTAAAAGAACTCTGCCTTTGTGTAAATAAACTTTTTTCTTGTATGTGTTAAGTGTTTTTTTTGTTTTAGTGCCCTTTTTTGACATCTTCTCTGCATGCTTGAGCCTTTCTATCTCAGTTGCCATATATCATCTCTTGCTGATTAGATGCTCTGACACGCTACTACCATCGGTTGTATGTAATGGTATTCACAGCATGGGAAAAGACCATTGCTGTGAAGTTAACTTCAGAAGGTTTTTAAGTAACCCAAGTGCCCTGTAGTGAACAGCTAGCATATCCTCTGTTTCTCTGCATAGAACTTTATTCCTTGGGCTTGGGAGAGATGAGCAGAGATCCTTTGGAGTCAGCGTAGCTTTAAAATGATAACACTTCATGAGAATACTTTAATCTAATCAACCATCTTGAAGAATATCTCAGAAACACCCTTGAAGGATGAATGGGGTGGAAGCTGCTAGTTTGGAGGGGCATTAGAACACATTGGCAATCTATAGCTAATCTCTCAAATTTCATAACTGGAAATTGTACATAGGAAGAAACTGTATAAAAAGATCAATCCATGTGGATAGTTCAGGAAAAAAAATGTTTATTAATTTCTTGCATCGCAAGGTTTAAATATTGAAGAATACCAAGATTGGTATTACGCCAAGGTTGGGGATGTAGTGGACATCGAGGAACGCTATCAAAGCTTGCAGCATGATCTTAACCAGCTAGGAAAATGAGCTGAAAAATGACAGATGGAATTTAATGCTACAAGTGTGAGGTGTTGAACTTTGGGAGGACAAACCAGTGTAAGACTTGCACAGTGAATGGTAGGGTTCTGAGATGTATGGTAGAACAAAGGGACCTGGGAGTACAGATCCATAGTTCCTTGAAAGTGGCATCACAGGTAAATGGGGTCGTAATGAGAGCTTTTGGCACTTTGCACATCATAAATCATGGCATTGAGTACAGGAGTTGGGATGTTATGTTGAAGTTGTACAAGACGCTGGTGAGGCCACATTTGGAGTATTGTGTGCAGTTCTTGTCACCTACCTACAGGAAAAATATTAATAAGCTTGAAAGAGTGCAGAGAAAATTTACAGGGATGTTGCTGGGACTTGAGGACCTGAGTTATAGGGTAGGGTTGAATAGGTTAGGACTTTATTCCCTGGAGCGCAGGAGATTGAGGGGAGATCTTACAAAGGTATACAAAATTATGAGGGGTATGGACTGGGTGAATGTATACAGGCTTTTTCCGCTAAGGTTAGATGAGACTAGAACTTGAGGCCATAGGTGTATAGTGAAATGTATAAGGGGAATCTGAGAGGGAACTTAACCACTTAGTGGATGATGCAAGTGTAGAATGAGCTGCCAGCAGAAGTGGTAGATGCAGGTTCAATTGTAGTATTTAAGAGAGGTTTCGATAGGTACATGGTTGAGAGGGGTTTGGAGGGCTATGGTCTGGGTGCAGGTAGATGGGACTAGGGAGATTAGGTTAACATAGACTAGATGGGCAGAAGGGCCTGTTTCTGTGCTGTAGTACTCTAATATTTTATTATAGATCCTAAGAGAGAGATTCTACAAATTCTATATTCTACAAATGCTGTAAGGATTAGTAAACAGTTAACCTGTTTTCTATAGAATAGGCCAGAACTTACAACTTGGGTGATCTCATGGGGTCTTTTATCTTTACTCCAAAGGACAGTGAAAGATTTAGCTGAACAGTAGTGTCTTTGATTTCAAAATGTGACTTGTATTCAGGGCTATTATTTTGCAACTCCTGTGGTGCATTGAATAGATGTATTATTGAAATCCATCTTGTGTCCTCTTCTTTGCCAGACAAAAACTGCTGATGTATATGTGGTCTTTGTTGGGACCTGCTCTCAGTGTGGCATCAATACTTGTACACCTTTTTATGTTAACATCTCACAATGGGGAGTACAAAATTGTAATCCAGATTAAATTGAGATTTGTAACCTGACACATGTGGATGGCTCAGGACACTAAATGAATTGTGCGAATTTCAGAGTCATTTGTATCAGTGTCCTCGACACCTGCAGAGTTTAGACATCCAACACAACAAAAGAGACAGAGTGGTTTGTAAAGAAACAATTTTTTTGTTTGGTAGTAATTTTTCTGCATTTTCTTCCTTTTTCTTGCCGGTTGCGTCAAGTGAATAGTTGAACCTTGCCAAGAATCCTCCTGTTATTTTCCCCTAGAATCATTATTTCCTTAGTTGGTCAGTCCATTTTGCATTGCATACAATTTTTAAATTGTTCTAACAGCATAAATGTTTCATTTCAAACATTTTCCGCTTGATTGTTTCTCAGAAGTATTTATGGAAAAATTAGACTTTGATTATAAAATTCCTGTTGTGATTTTATTTTAGCCTCTTTTTCTACAATGAACTTGTTATATTTCAACTTGTTCAACTTGTATTGTAGCTATGTTTTCTGCAAGTGCTTTCAATGCACATTGAACATACAACCTTGTCCAAAATAGCCTCACAGATGTAGTGTTTTTTTAATTCAACCTAATT
>JARFYF010000059.1:15956700-15968964 GCA_030265395.1 Rhina ancylostomus | reverse complement strand
GAGGACTAATTAATCCACATAATGGTGTCTCCCTGGGGAGTACTTTCATTGCTACTGGCCTGCATTTCTGTTGTACAAGTCTATTAACAAATGAATCATCAGGTTGTCCCAATGGCTGCCCTTGTATTGTCTTGTAGCTTCTTGTTCAGCGTCAAACATGAAGCAGGAGCAATTCTTCTTCTAATTACGTAGCGCCCGGTTAAGGGGAGCCCTTCAGTCAGCTGACCCACCTAGCCACAGCAGTTCCATGGTACATTTCTAACTCCATTTGTTGACAGGAATCTGAACCCCACTGAGGTTTTCTCTTCCATTACCATCTGTAATACTAAAGTTACTCATCAATACACCCCCTCTCCTCAAACAAGGGCACTTTAACTTTAGACCCTGTGTCGAGAGACAGCTGCCCGCACAAGATTCATTATGACTGTGGCTCCTATGGGAGTATCATTAGAATGAAACAGCTGTACAGATACTCCAGGTAAAAACTTACGTGTGACTGGAGCCAATGCATTGTGAGCTTCGTATAGGACTGAAATACAAGGCTGTTTGTAACTATGGAGTGTAAAGGCACTAACTCAAACACTCTCTGTTTACGGTTAAAGGGCTAATTCCACAACACCACGCTCTCAGCTGAAGGTCATGCTGTACTGAGCATGGCTTCTCTGCTGGAAGTGCAGGATTAAAGAATTGTTTCCTCCAGGCAGACTCAAATGATCAAACACTTCATGTGAAGCCTTAGTGATCAAAACCGTGCAGAGCACTCGGAGTGCAGACTGCGATTATTCGCGATGTTCTCCAGCGTGATCTCAACTAATTTGACAATAAACTTCAGAATTCTTCTCCTTTTGCTTATTGCTACTTCATTGTTAAATGCTAATTGACCAACGAGGACATCAGTGCTACAATGCTTCACCTAGTGAACTATTTCATCCTCATCCAGTGCTTCTCCTCCATGATCCATCTCCATGGGTTTGCTGTCATACCCATCCTGACATAGTGAATGTCTTCCTAATCAGTTCATAGAATCATACAGCATGGAAACAGGCCCCTCGGCCCAACTCGTCCATGCTGACTGTGGTGCCCAGCCAGCTAGTCCCATTTACCCATATTTGGTCCATAGCCCTCTAAACCTCTCCTATCCATGGACTTATCTAGATGGCTTTTAAATGTTGCTAATGTGCCCACCTCAACCACTATTTCTGGCAGCTCATCCCAAATACACAACATCCTTTGCATGAAGATGCTGCCCCTGATGTCCCTTTGATCTTCTATCTGATCTTAAACCCATCTCCTCTTGTTTTTAGCACCTGGTCCCTGGGAAAAAGACTATGTGTTTTCACCCTGTCTATGCCCCTCATAACCTTTATCAGGTCACCAATCAATCTCCTATGTTACAAGGAATAATGACATAGTCTATGCAACCTCTCCTTGTAACTCTGGACCCCCAAGCCCAGACAACATCTTGGTAAATCTTTTCTGCACTCTTTCTAGTTTAATAACATCTTTCCTATAACAGGGTGACCAAAACTGTACACAATCCTCCAAATGTGGTCTCACCCCTTCTCAAGATGGAGGAGCTTCTCAAAATCACAGGAGTATGGGTCAGCTCCTGTGTCCCGCTGACTGACCAAGACCTTGTGATCAAATTCCTTTTTCCATCACTTTCAGCCCTCGGTGTGCTATTTAAATCTAAGCTGGGATTCACAGCCCATATCTTGTTTGCCACTAAGAACTGTCCTTTACCCTGTCTACAGTGCCGTTTCCCACCTCATCCATCAGTTTAGCCTCCGCTACCCTCTGCCCTGGGCTCCACCTTCAGTTTTCACAGGTTTGATTTTGGCTCACACATCAGCTTGAAAATCCTCGCCTTCGCTCTCATTTCCGTCCACAAACTGCCGCAGCTCACCTCTGCAGCCTCCTCCACATCCAAATCCCACTCCCTTAAAGTACCCAGCCTTACCTTCCTTTGCTTCCTCCATAAGAAAGAACCTTGTATTGACTTCTCCCAACCTCCTGTATGTCCCAAGTTCTTTATCGCTACCTAAGTACTTTTGAAAGGTCATCATCCTGTAATGTTAACTCTGTTTCTCTTTCTCCAGAGATGCTGCCTTACCTGTCAAGTGTTTACAGAAATGTTTTAATTTTAGATTTTCAGGAACTGCAGTGTTTCATATCTCACAGCTCCAGTGTTGTTTTCTCTCTCTCTCCTGTTCTCAGTCATTCCCCTCTATTTATATCTCTTGCAGACAGAACAACTGTGATTAATAAGCCTTTATCTCCCTCACTCAGATACATTGCCACTTATGTCATTCAACCTCCCTTTGTTTCCACCCTATCCCAGACGTTGCTTTTGTTCTCTTTATTCCTCCCCCTTCACACAAAGTAAAGCATGTTCGGTTTCAAACTTGTCCCAGTTCTGCTGAAAGATCATTAACCTGAAACATTAACTCTGTTTCTCTCTCCAGAGACGCCGCCTGACCTGCTGACCACTTACAGCATTTTGTGTTTCCCAGCGCTCTCACAGCGCAAGGATATGCAATGACAAATATGTGCACAGCAAGATCCCACAAGCAGTAAACCGACAGTGACCAGACAATGTTTTAATGAAGTTATTTGAGAAATAATTCTTGGCTAGGACAATGGGGAGAATTCACTTGCTCTTTGAATGGTGGAGTGGGATATTCTGAATACAGGTCCTCTCTAGGTTACGGATGCCCAACTTATGGACAACCTGTAAATATGAACGAGCAATTGGGAGACCAGCAGGATGGATTTTCCCGCTGCTGTGGGACTGCAGGCACCTTCTGCTGGATGGGAATGGGGCATTTCTGCATTCTTTCTCTCCCCTCCCTACCTTACTCCACCCCGAGTCGCAACAATCAGGGTCTGTGCAGAGCTGAGCAGACCTGGAAGCACTGAGCAGACTCGTTCACTCACTGAGTCAGTGAGGCCGGCTGGCAGCTACTCTTCCCCTGCCTGCTCCTCCCGTGTCTGCTCCCTCTCCCATCACCACTGTTTCTGGGATGCTCTCCCACACAATGCTATTGTTCGTTGCCAACTTATGCACAGTTTGGGTTATGAACAGTTCTCAGGATTGGAACCCCGTCATCACCTGGAGATTGCCTGTATGAGGTTACAATCATTTCCTTTTATAAACGTATTTAAAATATTTTGTTAAGCTTAAAAAGTTGTGTTAAAGTGAACCTACACCATTTACTGAACAATGAGTTGTGTTTGTTGAAGCCAAAACAGAACTATTTCTTAATCCAGTTTATGTCAGGGTCTATCTTTTATCACTGAGAGGACAAACAAGCCTCAGNNNNAACACTTCATTCAAACAATGGCACCTCTGACAGTGTGCCGCTCCTGCAGGGCCAAACTAGATTTCAACATTGATCTAGATAATCAAGATTTGAACATAATGTTTTACAGCCCATCTGTATAATATATGCCTCAACAAGTGGTTATCTACTGAGCTACGTAGATGTAGGAATTGAACAGGAACAAATCAGACTCAATAGACACAGACTCATAGGGTCATCTATATAATATGCCTCAACAAATTTGTTGAGACAGATATTATATAGTTGACCCTATACGGAGTCTGATTTATTCTTGTTCAATTCCTACATCTATGTAGGTTGGTTTGATTTTTTGTGGTAATATCTGTAATTTTAACTTAACAGTTTGAAAGTGAGATACAGAGAGAGAAAGGAATTGGTAGATTGGATTCAAAATTGGCTTGGTCATAGAAGATAGAGGGTAGTGGTGGAGTGGTGATTTTCTGAGTGGAGGTCTGTGACCAGTGGTGTTCCACAAGGACTGGTGCTGGGACCTCTGTTGTTTGCAATATATATATATAAATGATTTGGATGAAAATGTAGATGGGCTGAATAGTAAGTTTGCAGATGACACAAAAATTAGCAGAGTTGTGGATAGGGAGGAAGGTTGTCAAAGGATTCAGCAGTGTATTGGCCAGTTGGAAATATGGGCAGAGAAATGGCAGATGAAGTTTAATCCAGACAAGTGTGAGGTGCTTCACATTGGGAGGTAAAATGCAAGAGGAAAGTATACAGTAGATAGCAGGACTTTTAGGAGCTTTGATGTACAGAGGGATCCTGGGGTTTAAATCCATAGGTCCCTGAAAGTAGCAACACCAGTAGATGGAATGGTAAAAGAGTTGTACAGCATACTTGCCTTCATTGGTTGGGGTGTTGAATATAAAAGTCAGGAAGTCATGTAGCAGCCCTATAAAACTTTGGTTAGGCCATGTATGGAGTACTGTACGCACTTCTGGTCACATATTACAGGAAGGATGTGGAGGCTTTGGAGAGGGTGCTGAAGAGGTTCACCAGGATGTTGCCTGAACTCAAGAGTATTAGTTGTAAGGAGAGGTTGGACAAACTTGGATTGTTTTGTCTGGAGCCTTGGAGGCTGAGGGGAGACCTGATAGAAGTTTATAAAATTCTGAGCGGCTTAGAGAGGGTACATAGTCAGAGTCTTTTTCCCAGCGTGGATATGTCAAATACTAGAGAGCTTACTTTAAGGTGAGAGGGGAGAAAGTTTAAAGGAGATTTACAAGGCAAGTTATTTTTACATAGAGAGTGGTAGGTGCCAGGGAAAGTGGTGGAAGCAGGTACAATAGCAACGTTTGAGAGGCATTTAGACAAATACAAGAAGAGGCAGAGAATGGAGGGATTTAGACCATGTGCAGGCAGATGTGCAGTTTCAAATAGCATGTTGGTTGGCACAGCCATCGTGGGCCAAAGGGCCTGTTCTTGTGCTGTACTGTTGTTTTCTATGAGAGGCAGATCGACTGGCAGAAGGAGAGAAAATGAAGGACAAAAATGGACAAAGGAAGACACACCTGAAAAAAATGTGAGGAGAACAAAGACAAACTGAATCGAATCATCACCTTTGTGACCTAGCACCTCCCCCAACTGATCATGGATTCCTACTCACACTTATGAGCAATGTCAGTGTTGTGAACAAATCCAAAATAATCTTTTTAATGCTTACTCTTCACACACAAGTGAACAGAGAGACAAGCCACACTAACACAATCACATACATTAATGACAAGGTGACAGCATACATATGGTACACACACACACACACACACACACACACACACACACACACACACACGTTTTAGAGACAAAGACAAATTAACACATTAGACACATTCACACACACATGCACACAAAAGTATGCAAACATGTTGCAGACATACTCCAGAGCTCTAATATATTTCAGACAGCTCACACCCGTGTGACTGGGTTATTCCACTTGATTTGTCCCCACCCCAAAACATGTGGTGGAGTCTATCTAAGCACATTGTCTTAAAATGGAAAATGACCATCTGGCTGAGGGGAGACAGCCGTGTGGAACCCTTCATTACAGACCGAGTTAAGGGCAGAAACTCAGCCAGATGTGCACTCGAGACACAGTTACAGAGTACTGTGGAGTTTTGCTTTGATCACATCTCTTTGTGTGCATTCATTCTGGTTGTATGTTTAAATGGCCAATTAAACAGTGTGCTCTGCTGTTAACTATTTCATTGCCTACAATAACTAGCCTCGCAATTCTCAAATGCTTTGCCACAGCAAGAAGGACATCAATTCCTTAGCAGAGAGGTTGACGATTAGGGGCAAATAGGGTGGGAAGATTAAAGAGGAATTGAGGAAAAAAAATTTCACCTAAAGTTCAGCAAGGGGCCTGGAACTCACAGCCTGAGAGAGTGGTGGAAGCAGAAATCCCGGTGAATGAAAGATACCTGGATTAGAACTTGAGGCTACAAACTGAAGGCCAGGAATTGGAAATACTTTAAATACAAATCAGGTAAAAGCCATGAGGCCTCATGAACCTACTTCCATAGCTCCATTTTTGATCAACATGGATATGATGGGCGAAGTGGCCTCCTGTGCCATAAACTTCCAAGATCAAAACAGAGCTTTTATGTGGAGATGTCCTTGTAATTTCTGATATCCACCAAATGCCTCTTTGTATCAGCAGCAAAAGGGTATTTTCCTAGTGCCTGTTCCTCAGTGTCGGACCGCCTATGAAATATCTACTGAGGCAGGCTCACCATCATTCACTGATAACGCTGTCAGTAATACTTCGTATTCTGAGGTACAGGCCTCTGTGATGTCATTAGCCATGGTATGACACACACTCAGACCACCACAGAAGCTTATTACGGAAACTCATTGCAGAAAGAAGAAATTTGCACAATCAGCTCAATCTCCCAGTCAACAAAATCTCTTTCAGCATCTTCATTGATATGAGGTGGGTAACACAGCAGCTAATATGTGCACAGCAAGATCCCACACACAGCTAACAGTGCCATTGGGTCAGGGACAAACTTTACCTGGGAGAACTCACATGCTCCAATTAATCCACAGGAGTTTTCATGTCCCTCTTAAAGAAGTGAGTGAAACTTTGGTTCACTACCTCAACCAAAAGACTGCACCAGCAACAGTGCAGAACTCACTTTGCACTGCACCAAACTGTCAGCTTAGTTTACATGCTCGCTGAACAATGTGAACCTCTGACACAGAGGCAGGAGTGCTGCCATGGAGCTCAGGTCTCACAGCAGTGGGGTGACAAAACAAAACCTGTAAATGTGCATAGCATTGCTTCAAAGTCATCATTAACAGAAAACTTGTTGCAGATTTGGAAATTAATGTAACTACTGAGAACAGCACTTCTTAAACAAAACAGTTTAGCACTGTTGAGTCTTTCGTATCACTTATTCACCATCAGTGTTTGTAATCTTATCAAATGTTGCACTGTGGCAAATGAGGCAGAGAAATACAATAGAAGTGTGTAAAGTTGAGAGGCATAGACAGGGGAGATAGTCAGGTTATTTTTCTCCCCCAGAGTTGAAATGCCAAATACTAGAGATCATAGTTTTAAAGTGAGAGCGGGAAAATTTCAAGGAGATTTATGAGGCAAGTCTTTTTTACACGGAGAGAGGGAGCAACATTTAAGAGACATTTAGAATGGCACAGGAACAGGCAGGGAATGGAGGGATATGGACCATATGCAGGCAGATGGAATTAGTTTGGATTGGCATCATGGTTGGCATAGACATCGTGGGCTGGAGGGCCTGTTCCTGTGCTGTACTGTTCTACTGGTGCCAGAGGTTCTCGATAGGAGAACAGGAGCCAAAACATTATTATAATCAATAAAATGTATTTTTTAAATGTGTAATGATGTTTGAGCTGCTTTATCCCTGGAAACTAAAATGCTAACAAACTTTTTGTAATTTAGCACTATTAATAAAAAGTCAGTACTACTTTTCTGCCATTTTGTCTGCTACAACTTTTGAAGTTCACCTTTAACTATGAATCACTTTTCCTGAGATGATAAATGCGTGATTTATTTGCTTAGTTGAAATCCTACTGTTATATAACACGTAATGGTTTCCATTTAAAAGCTCAAAGTATAATTAGCCAATGGCCATCCGATCACATGGAACGTCCCGGTTTGTTGGTTTCTCTGGCCCACTGCCAGCTGTTGAGCAATGTGGAA
The DNA here is from genome assembly GCA_030265395.1 of Rhina ancylostomus. Taxonomy (NCBI): domain Eukaryota; kingdom Metazoa; phylum Chordata; class Chondrichthyes; order Rhinopristiformes; family Rhinidae; genus Rhina; species Rhina ancylostomus. Next base: position 15,961,428 of record JARFYF010000059.1, on the reverse strand, counting down.
GAGGAGTGTTGTCAGACAGGACAGTCTCCCTGAAGCAACCTTCAACCCAAACTGCCTCAAAATGTTTCAGTATTGTGATATTGAGAATTGAGAAGATGCAATTTATTGCAAACACAAATCAATGTAGTGAATACAATAAAGATTTTAAAGGATTACTTTGATATATGGGCCTTCAAAGCTCCCATCTCTCAGGTACTAGATGGCTATCTTAGTCTTTAAGGAAGCGCATTGTGCCTTGTAAAGAGGAAATTGTTGGCTCAGGGCTGACACCTGTTTGCCTCTGCCTCTTTTTTGTTATCAATTATACCTTTGTGAAGCAATATGGGAACATCTCTGTGGATTGAAGGTGTTCTAATGACTTTGCACAGTTATGACAGGTAAAAAGGGTGTGACTGTAATAGGGATGGCTGGTCTTCCCAGTGAGTAATAGGAGGAAAGTGTTGCTCATTCAAGATTCCTCCACTCTGAAAAACACAGGGCAGTGAGCTGGCGATGGAGTGCTGGGTCTACTGCTGGAGACGTTAGACTGGATGGCACCAGTGTAGATATGGAAACCAGGCATGTGGGTGAAGATGATCTTGTCAAGGAGGAAGGTGTTCAAAGATCAAAATCAGAGGAGTTGCAAAGGTAACAGTTCCAGTTGCAGGGGTGGAAGGGAAGCCTTTTGGTTGAGATGTTCTGGTTACGACTGATGCGCCTAGAGTACAACCAAGTGAGGGCAGTCCCACCAAGCTGGACAAGAGAGGTGTAGACCACCAAGGGGAGAATGGATAAAATGCCAAAGGAACAGTCACAGCAGCTCTAATTTGTGATTCATGGTCATTTTGGTGTTGTTGGGAGAAGTGGGATCTATAAGCTGGTGGATCTTTATTTTTTATATTTGTAAACTAAGACAGTATCTTTGTACCAGTGATGTGTGGCATTATTACAGAATCATAACTAAAGAGACGAGCTGTGATACATCAACACTCTGAGATATTTCTTCTGCATGCAGATAGAGCACCTGAACTTTTATCCTGTGGTGTGGAGAATTATCCAAACCCTTCATGTGTGTCAGTGCTGCCAACATCCTCCATGATACTAGCTGTTCTCCTTTCTATTTCAGCACAGATGGCTAATGAGAGATCAAACATTGCGTGGGACTTACCCGCTGCTGGATCATTGCATGCTTATGCTCCATTTCCCTTTTCTCTACCGCTGAGTCAATCACAAGCTGATCCAGCTGAACAGGGACACAAAGCAAATGATCTGTTAGTGTATACACGCAGCAGGATTCAAAGATTTCTTCTAGAGGTAGAAAATCACAGCTGCTTTGACCTAAAAGTCTATTGAATGTACAAAGGAAAATAAATCGACAAGCTTACGAGCATGTTTTGAATCATTCCTCAAATTTAAATTTACTCATTGGTTATACCACAGGGATTTCACCTTCCAAACCCAATAATGGATGTTCTTGTTCCCTGAATTACTTTGTGCTTTATTCTATTGAAATTTATTATCACAATCTGCCCTTTCTGCAAAGGTTAAGACAGAAAATGTGCCCAATCTGGCAGGACCACAGATAATTGAATGTTACAGAATTTAAATTCACAAGCAGCAGCACATCCTCATATTTATGCAGGGTTTTCCAATTCTTGCATGGAACTGTCAAGTAGAAAGGCAAACATTACATTGCACCAATTCCAAAAAAAAGTCTTAATGTATTTGGATTTCTTTTTAAATAAGTCATCAAAGAACGATGATAATCACAAGTTCCAAGCCGTGATTTCACATGGAGGGTTGGTACTTGGCATAATCCACGGGTCAACATGTAGCAGGTTCCCCAGCCAACCTCAGAGCCACTCTTGACAATCATTCAAATGGTCAGCTTTGGCAAGAACTGTGTTTTCCACCTATGCACAAAGGCATTGTCATTAGATCTAGGAGCCACACGAGGGTAAGAACCATTCTGAAGAACAAAATGTAAGGCAATGCATGGTCGCAAAAGAGAAGTGAGGAGAGGGGGCCAGGGAGAAGATGATAACAAAGGTACGGGCCAATGAACATCAATGGACAAGAATGCAAAGGCTGGATAGTGTTTTACTCAGAGGGGTTAGGAAAGAGAGGAAATCACAGGCATATCTTTGAAGTGGGGAAGGACATCAACTGAAATAAGATCCTCACAACTCTGTAGCATCAAAAAATGCTTTACAATCAGAGATGAACATTGGAAGCCCATTGACCATTGGATGTGGATGAACATGTCCAGAGGGTTAAATGGAAAATGCTAGACTGAAAAAGGAATGAGGGTTCATGGGCAGGGAACGGTGAGTAAACCCACTCTCAGCAAAACTGGACAGAGTGCCATCCTCTCATTGAGTGAGAAAGGCAGGCAAAAGCCAGCGAGCAGCAGAAGATTCGGGAAAGGTGCTCATCTTATGGTAGAAAAGAACAAAGCAAGAATGTCTCACATCTCCCAAAGTGTTTAGCAAGCAAGTTCCACCCCCTCACCACCACCGCCACCAGTGTATGCACAGCAAGAACCCCAAACCTCAATGAGAAAAATGACCAGGGAACCTGTTCTTGGCTTATGTTAAAGGTTCCAGGTTTTGTTTTGAAGGTGTTGTCCATTTGCTGGTGAGTGGATAGGAAGTGCTTGCTGTTCACTGAGCTACGGGAAGAAACTAGACACAGTCTGGAACTGCCCCTGGACTACCAAGTCTGAAGTGCTCCTTCAATTCATCCAACAGCTCTAAAAATTTGTGCCAAATTTAATGAACAGTTAAGACATTTGTAAGTTCATCAAGATCTTAGGAAACAATGGGGAGATTGAGGCCAAAATGCTGAGAAGGCAACCAGAGTGAATTGATCAGTCAGTTGTGAAGATTCACATTTCACAGTGTATCTGCTCTTGTACAAACTTGTTGGGTTACTGGCACATTAATAAGATGTGTGGGTGTCATTAACTGGGATTGTTGTTCCAGGATGACTTGGCTCAACAAAACCAGATTCTATAAGAATTTACCTTAATAAAGTGTCTTCGACCTGAAACATTAACTCAGTTTCTCTTTCCACAGATGCCAACTGAACCTTTGCATATTTCAGTATTTTGTGCCTTTATTACCTTTATAAAACTCCTACTGAGGCAATTTGAATGAGGATGACCAAATGGGCCCCTTCCCTCCTCAAGGCTGGTGGGTCACTAAGGGCTGAGTTCTGCACTATCCTCCTAAATTCATTGGCTCTTTGTTTCCAGACAAAATTAGGGGATCTTCTCTCCATCATCTAGATCTGGCTACCTGACACAAGTTGATTGAGAAGTGACAATATTTGGGTCAGATCAGGTCTATACTTGGTGACATAAATTTGGGTTTAGATTGGGCCAAGTCAAACTGATTCAGCACTGAAGATAAATGTACTGTTAATAAATTTCAGTGCCTTTTTACAGTTTCTCTATGTGCAAATGCCTCCCAACATTGCTTCCCGCTTCATTCGAATTACCCCACCTGAGAAGGACGTGGGAGTTGAAGCCTCCAGTTAATGTTTGAAATTATTACATTTATGATGATGGTTGGGTTGAGCATAAAACAAAAAAATTAGTGTTTAGGTTGGTTGTGATCTTGGGTTGGTTTGGGTCAGGTTTTAATTTTGTATCCTAGCAAACCGCGAATCTGAACATATGTTTAACAGCTCTGAATTGAGCAGTAGGTTACAATTAGCAAAACAGAAACACGACAATTCCTTCAATCACTTCTTTTTCAGAGCTTCAATAAATCAAGTTTTTGTTTCCTTAATTATGCAATTAGCGAATTCTCAGGGGTACTTTGCACTAATTTCCAAGGCACATCTTTAGTGATAACTCTGGAACTGTTACTCTCCAGAGCACCTCACACATTTCTATGCTAAACATTAATACTCAGCGGCCTCCTACACGTGGTCCTAATTTCACATGTGAAAAATCAACCTGGTGTATTGGAGATGAACATTTGCTGCTCCTACATCTTGCCTCTTGCTCTCCTAGTGTCACTGATCTTATCTGAGGTGCTATTCCACAAGGGTAGCCACCTCAGTTGTGGCTCAGTAAGAGGAACTCCTGTCTCTGGCTCTGGTTACTGAGGGCTCCAGTTCCATTCCACAGGCATGTGCAGATAATCCCTGAGACTTCAGTGCAATACTGAGAGGGTCCTGCAATGTTAGAGCTGCCGTCTTTCAGGTGATACATTAAATCAAGGCTCTGTCTACCTTCTCAGGTGGAAGTAAAAGATCCCACGGTTCTTTTCAAAGAAGAGCCAGGGAGTTCTTCCTGGTGTCCTGACTGATATTTATTCCTCCACCAATCTCACTCTGACAGACCACCTGGCCATTATCTCACAGCTGGTTTTCAAAGGTTGCTGTGAACAATTTGGCTGAAATATTTCATTGGCTGAAAGCACTTTGTGATGTACTGAGGTTGTGCAAGGTACCCTCCACGGCAGAAGCCACATTGCAGAACTCTTGTGAGAAGCCAAGATGGTGGGCAATAGTGGGCTGAAGCACCTCAGCCTGGCCCATCCTGCCCTCAGCCTATGTTCCCTTCTGTAAAGTTTCCATCTCAGAGTTACAGGAAGGAAAAATCCTGGTTGACTTTTACACACCATTTAAAACCTGAGAGACTGTAGATGCTGGAACCTAGGGCAAAAAAACAAACAGCCAGAGGAACTCAGTGGGTCCAGTAGTATCTGTGGAGGCAAAGGGACAGTCAATGTTCTG
>JARFYF010000059.1:15804295-15817191 GCA_030265395.1 Rhina ancylostomus | reverse complement strand
AGTGAGCAAACAGAGGAGTTGAGGATTAAATCTTCAGCCATTTGTACCTAGTCAGGAGGAGACGTTTCAGAAGCACAATCCAAAGCTGCTGCACAAACAGGAGAGAGATGGTATGTGGTGCAATTGCTTTGTATTAAATCCCCACCACCACTTTCCCTCCAGGTTTACAGAGTCATGTGTCGAAATGTGTGCAGAGGAACCCCTTGCTCTCCCTGACTCACTGCACATCAGGAATGTCACTCAGCATTCCGCAGTAATGCCCAGAGGAAACGGCATAACTAAGTTTTGAAAGAAAACATGCAGTCCGTCAGGGCCCTGAATTAAACCGAAACACAGGAGAATATTTAGATATACTGAAGATTTGCATTTCCTGTAATCACTACCAAAAGTTATCTGAAGCAAACAAACCTGACCTAAGGGGCACAATCCATGCTTGTTTTCCCCTCGTATCCCAACAAATTACTTTTTAAAAAAATGTTCAGTGGTTGGTTGTTTCCTTTTAGAGCTGCCATATCATCATACATTACATTGAACAGCTGCACAACTAGCTGCAGGCAACGGTTCATGAAGGGAGAAAACATCCCATTTCCCTAAACCATGATTTATACATTCATGGGACACTGGTGTCACTGGCAAGGCCAACATGTGTTGTCCATTACAGGTCATCCCTGGGTTACAAACAGGTTCTGTTTTTACAGACATCCACAAGTCAAACTTGTCCACAAGTTGGAAAACATGTCCATTTGTGCACAATATCATCCTCTGTGGGAACCACATCTTCACAGTAGTGAGATGGATGCGACTGGTTCTGGAGATACGGCTGAGATGGAGGCGAATGGTTCTGATTTAAACATTTTAAAAAACGTACCAAGTGAAGATTGAACTGCTGCTTTTCTCATCAAATGCTCTCATTCACACCCCTACAAGCCTTGGTGCATCCTGCTAAGTTAGGATCTTGCTCTTCTATCATTGCCAAACCTTCTTCAAACTAATGGTTATTCGGCATTGATTTTGATCTTCAAGTCAAATCACTAACAGTTTTTCCATCTCTATTATTAAATCACTTTGTAATGGTGGTAGCCTGCACTGGGGCTGATCCTTTAAATGTACTCAAGAATGTGTGCTTTCTCCTTCATGATGACACCTACTGTCGAATGGCTGAACCCCAACATTGTCAATTTTCAATGGCATTTCTCCATTTTCATCTTGCTTGATTTTATCCATTTTAACATCCATTGGTTCTCCTTTGCTTAGACGCACCACCATCACATGCATCTTTTTTGTTTTTGGGAGGCACAGTAATGGCACAAAACTGTAAGAATTATACGGCACAGTACAAGTACAGTGTTTGTAAGGAATCACAAACACTGTTCTCGATATGGCACTCACGAGATGACTGGTGTGGCGGGAGGCTTGAGCTGTGTTCCCATCAAGTGTTCCCATTCACCCAGTGCACAAAGAAAACTGCTGCGAAGAAATGATGTATACACAAGTTGGACCTTTGAATCTATGGGAGTTCAGTGTATGTATGGGATGTCCGTAAGTCAGATGTTTGTAATCAGGAGACAACCTGTACTTGGTTTGCTGGCCATTTCAGGGGGCAGTTGAATGTGTCAGGGATAGACAAATGTGGGCACCAAGCACAAACAGAAGAGGTGTCCAATAATTCAATTCAGCCCAGCCACCAGTCTTGTCAAGTTCCTGCAGCAGAGTTTGCAGATCCTCCACACAACTGTTTACTGACCTCAGAACCCACAGAACCGAAGTGGAAGCAAGTCATTCCCAACCCTGTGGAGAAGCGGAAGGGGACATTATGGGCTACAGCAGACAGGTCAGCTGTACAGCAGGACATCACTGAACCAGTCAAGTTTTTAAATGATAAAAATGGTCACCTCATTACTGATATAATCTTAATTAAATAAATTATAGAATTTAAAATGACTGAATTTAAATGCACCAGCTGCTGTGGTTTGATCTGAACCTGCTGCAATCATGTCTATAATTCAAGGATGGTAATTTAATCATTATTCTACAAGAATGATCTGTGCATTATCTGTATTTATTTTTCTCAAACACTCTTCAACTCTAATTTTCTTCGTCCTTCTAAAGGCATCCTGATAGACTAAGACTCAAGTTGCCGAATTTCTCCTTACATTGGCCATTCTCAGTGTGTGAGCCCAGACTATCTACCCCCGTTGTTGCACTCTGCAACCCTCAGAATCCTGCTTCCCATCTTGCTCCTTCTTCCAAAGCCACCTTTAACTCTCTCTGTAGATGATATTGATCACTTGCTCAGTGTCCCTCATTTCCTGTTCATGTTTGATCCCTGAAGGCGAAATGCCTGAGAACAGATCATCATAGTCAGAGCAGAAAGACAATGTAAAACTGCCTGCTTTCAGACTAAGAACAGAGGAACAATGCCAATTGTAATTTTAAACAACGGGAGAACTCTAGGTTGTTAAAAATCAAACCCATAGTTCTCTACTAAGGTAACCACTCAGGAGGAATACCCTAACGGCAAAACAATTCTCTTCTATAATGCCAAATTGTGCCAAGGGACAGAACAATACTGCAATATTCTAACATGGAAGGCCAGTGGCAAGAGCTCTGGGATGTCCTGTCACAAACTATTTTCAGTCAGTCTCAGGGGTTTCATCAGACTGTGAGTGGGGCCCATCACCAAACCACTCACTTCAAAGTCAAACTAAATGGCTCCAGACACTTAAGAATTACAGTCATTTCCTCAGCATTCAAACTTTGAACCATCCTCATGACTTAATTCAGCATATAATACCTCGACAGGGGCATCCGGAAGAGGAGAATGAGCAGCTTCAGAAGGCTTGGTAGCAAGACTAATAGAAATAACCTTCTCCATTTCAATAGATGCCAAAACAACTCATTTTCATTTCCAGCTCAATTGCCTTGTTAAGGAGGAATACTGAGGCCCCTTGGGGTAATGTCAACCCGCTGCAGATTGCTACAAATTAAGAAATCTCTCTCAGATAGATTACTGAACACGTGCTGACCTGGTCATTCAGTCCAATGCTCCATCTCAAATCTTCCTCCGTCTGAGTTGCAAGGCATCAACTTAGTTTTAGGAAGGGGGCGGTCAAGGGCATGTTTCACTGTCAGTCGCTAACCTTCTACTGATTGAACATGACATGCCATGGCAACGTTGAATTCTCCTCTGATTGGCAAAGATACTTATGCATTAACTGATAAGTTCACAGACACAGGTAGCCATACAAGAATATAAAAAAAATTGGAGGAATAGTTCATTTGCCCCTTCAAGCCTGCTCTACCATTCATCATGGCTGATATTGTACCTCAATGCCATTTTCAGCTGATTCTGCACATTCCTTGGTTGCCTTCATATCAAGAAATCTACTGACCTCTGTTTTGATTGAATTCATTGGCCGAACCTCCACAGTCTTTCAGGATAGAGAATTCCAAAGTCCACCACCATCTGAGTGAAGACATTTTTATCAATTCATTCCGAAGTAGCCTACCCCTTGCTCACCAGTCCTAGACTCCACAGCTGGGGGGAAAGCATCATCCCTGCAACCAGCCTGAGAAGTCCTAACAACTTGGTAAGTTTCAATGAGATTGCCTCTCAGTCTTCTAAACGCTATAGAATGCAGGCCTGCTCTACACAATTCCTCATCATTTGGCAAACCCACCATCCTTGGAATCAGTCTGCTGAAACTTGGCTACACTCCCGCCATGGCAAGAGCACCCCTTCTTGAGAAAGGAGACCAAAACTGTACACAATACTGCAGATGTGATCTCACCAACATCCTGCAGTAAGTTTCTTTTCTTTTTTTATCCCCAGTGCCTTACTTGCATTTGATTTTTAAGCAGCTGTTAAATTTACTACATGTTAAGAGTACTAATGTCATCATCTTTAAGAAATTGGAATGTGATGCCTCAGCAGGACTTGGATACTCAGCTCTTGAGTATATACAAGGCTCAGACTGATTGATAGATTTTCAGCATCTGCAGGGTTTTGCTTTCCAAATCTTAAATAAAGACAGAAAATGCTGGAAATACTCAAGTCAAGCAGCATCTGTGGCGAGAGAAAGATCTGAACCATTAACTCTGGATTTGTTCCTGATTGGTGGATGTTTGGACAATCCAGGGATATGGTGATCACGTGGGGAGATAAGGCACTGAAATCAAAAAAAAATGTAGATGGTGGAACTCTTAAGTAAAAATAAAAATTGCTGGGCAAAGTCGCTGGGTCTTTGACCCAAATCATTAACTGTTTCTCTAGCTACAGATGGTGCTTGATGGTAAGTATTTTCAGCATGTTCTGTGTTTACCGACTTAGGCTCGGGAAAAGCCATGAATGACAGAGCAGGCTCAAGGGCTCAGATAGCCCACTCCTGCTATTTCTGATATCCTTATGAAACAAGTGTCAGTACAGTGTGAGTGTTTTACTTGATGGTGATACAGAAGGAATGGTGTCAAATGGAGTCCACAAGATGGCACAGTGCAGGGTGGTATGGACCCTCATAGGCCCATGCCACGACACCAGTATGAAATGCCTTGCACAAATTCTTGATCTCACTGACCATTCCAACAGGAATTTCCTTAACACTGGCAAGGTTCCTATAGTTTCCAGTTCTAGCTGACTCTCACACTCCCCAGCCGCTATGCGCGAGTACGAATAGGGCAGGTAACCGCACACAGTGTGCTTCCAGACCTCCAGGGAACAGTATCCTGAGACAGTGTACAAAGAGTGTACGTGAATTCCAGTGCATCTCAAGGGGAGGCTACCCCCCACAAAGGCCAGTCCTTCCACTATACCCACTGACAACATGCTGCAAGACTGTTCAGGAATTATGGCCAAATATATTGTACATTCTTTAGGAATAAATTAGCTTTAAATAAAGTCTTAATTACCTTTCCTGAACTCAGGATGTCCAAGTATTTGATAACCAATGAAATACTCCGAGTTACAATCACTGGTGCAAAGTTGGAGCCACACCAGCCATTTGTGCACAGCAAGCTCCCACAAACAGCTAATTAAGTTAACAAGCAGATCAACTGCATTAAATGGAGTTGGTTGAGGGATAAAAGTTGGCCAAAACACCGAGGAGAATTTGGCTCACTGAGTGCTGATCGAAGCCAGAAATCCCAGTGGTGGGAATGCCAATACTTTTCCACATCCAGCAGCCAGCGTGGTACAAGCAGACGCAGGCAAAAGACCCCTGTATTTGGTCCAACGATGCAGCTCCAATCAATTTCAGGAGGCCAGGCTGGCTGCAACCAAGGGACACGTTCCAAGTTCTGCAACAGCAGACAAGCGAGACTATAAACATGGTGAAATAGTACTGCAAACACACAGACAATAGGGATCAGGTCCTAGATGGTTCCAATCAATTGCATACAGGACTACAAAGAGTCCTTTATAAAATGACATTCCCTCCCCCTCAGCTTACCACCCCCCTTCAAAGAGGGAAACTGGAACCTCAGCTTGTAGAAATTAGATGTAAAACAAAGAACATTTTAACTGACTTGAACCTGCATAATCATGTTGCCAGTGATTATGTTGGACTCCGTCAGGGAGCTCATTGAGCAGCTTTTCATTCTCAATCCACTGAAACCATGCAATAAAGATCTCACTGCAGCAGGTCAGTTCATCTGCTCAGCAATCACTCTGCTTTGTTCTGTGCTGTATCACAGCTCACCACTCCAAGGTTGTGGCGTCAAGTATTTCAGAATTGCTCGTTATGACACATCCATAGAAGTACATTATTTACTATGCAAGAATACATGGAAGTTTTCTTCTTGGCCTGCTGGATTGCCCATGCGAGCTGGGCATGGGCTCCACTGGCTGACACACCAGGCCAGCTCAGAGGAAAAATTAGCTGCTGAACTTGCCCTTGTGGGGGGGTGCAATGTGCTTGGGGTGGGTCAGCCAATGGATGAAACAAGCTTGAGGAGCTGACAGCCCCTTCCTTTTCTAGATTGTGGTGGTTGTTTTGGGAAAAGTCTGCAGGATGTCTAGCAGGAGTGCCCCCAGTTAACGAGAAGCTTCTTCTTTTGCAGATCCGCTAAAATAAACTGGCTTTAAACTGAAACACTGATTTATTTGCCTCTCCCCCACCAGCAAGTGATTTTCTCCCCTCATTTACACACTTCACCGAATGCTCCCAGGCCCTGGCCAAACACTCCTGGACACCTTCACCCAGGTTTGCAGCTTCTCTCGGAGAGTGACCTACTCCCTCCTGACATGGTCCTTGACTGTAGTGTTCATCCCATTTCTATGAGCTGCTGCCTCATGCAGGGGGAGGGTTCCCAGGTACTTTGCTGTGTGATTGTTCTGGGGCACAAGGTTGGGGGGGCGGTGCGTATCACGATCAACATCTTCGACCCACATCCACACACGCTTTTTTTGCTAGGATCACTGGATGATGCCCAATGTTGGGATCAAGGGCATTTTACCCTCAGTTGCGGAACATCTCTTTGACTCTAACAGTGGTGTGAGCTCCTGTCCCTACCTAGGCTCTACTATTTAAAAAGAAAAGCCTAGTATATACAGCTGTAATGCTGTGCAATAGTCAATCTGTACTGTCCCAGCAGCTGAAGCAAAGACACAATTCACACAGGAGAAACAACAGTTTAATTCTTACAAACTAATTCAAAGCCCAATCCATAAACTCTAGTCCCATCCTCAATTAAAGGCACACCATATCGGCCCCAGCACAGTTTATAATCTGCTTTCATTAAAAGCTATTGCATGCATTGAAGGAAGATATTGATGATCTGGTTATTTGAGGAGGGGCAAACTAAATTTATTCCAGGAGGTGAGGTAATGTATTTGAGGAACAGCAACAAGGCACAGGATTATACAGTAAATGGGAAGATGAGGCATGGTGTGAAAGATCAAAGTGATAGAGGAGTTTATGTCCACAGGTCCTTAAAGGAAGCAGGGCAGGTCATAAAGGCATACAGGATGCTTTCCTTTATTAGCAGAGGCATAACAAAAAAGCGACACTAGAAGAGTACAAGACACGAGATAGGTCACACAAGTACCGTGTTCATGATCATCATGTTGCAGGAAAGATGGGATGACATTGGAGAGGAGATTTGAGACATCAGTGCTGGAACCAGAAAGTTGCAGCTATGAGTAAGAGGTTGGATAAGCCAGGTCTACATTGTTTTCTCTGGAACACAGGAGGTTGAGAGAAGATTGAGTATAAAATTATGAAGGGCCTATAAAGAGTAAATAGGAAGGTCCCATTTCCCTCAGGAAGGAAGTCAAAAATAGAAGGAAAAGGTTTGAAGAAATTAGCAGAGTTTAGAGGTGAAGTGAGAAATTTTGTTTCTCCCCACCATCCCCTGGAGAGTGGTACAGATGTGGAACTTACTGCTTAAAAGGGTGGTTGAGGTAGAAACCCTCATCATGTTTTAACACTTGGGAGTGTTCTTTAAGGAGCTGTGACCTCCAGGGCTATGAATCCAGTGTTGGAAGTGGGATTAGGGAGAGCTGCTCTTTCTTGACTGGCATTGGCACGAATGGCTCTGTGCCAAATGTATGAGATTCTTCTACAATTCTACCAATGCAGTCCAAGTTCTGATCTGGAGTCTCTTAAAGGGACAGCACACCAGTCCATCTTGGCTGGTGATGCTGTGTTAGGGTACAGCACACTGCTGAAAGGTCAAATTGATGTGGTGAAAAATATACAAAAACACTTAAGAAAGCTGCTTTAACCAAAGGTTGTTGGAAGGTTAATCTCTACAAATACTGCACCCCAAATGCATTAAGTACCTCAAGACATTTTGACAAAGTGGGAGTCTGATAGAAAGTGTTCATTTCATACCTCTGCCTCATGAGTAAATTCTCATGTTTATGCCCCAGGCTTTGGAATGTGCACGTTTGATTGGACAATAGATGTAGATGATGAGGATTCAGGACTGTAACAGGTCAAGCAGGATGTAGAAAAGAACAGTTAACGGTTCAAGTGTGATCCTACACCATCACTGGCAGTTTCACACCTGAAACAGTCACTGATCTTTTCACTGAATTGCTGGAAAAGTGAAGAACTGCCAGGTCTAAATTTCAGATTTCCAACACTAACACTTTTTCACTCTTTAAAGGAAGAGAACATTATATTAATTAATAATTTACTGGATTTTAATAGAATTTGTAGTAGGATAGAGTCTATAACAAAATCCTAACGAAGAAGTGGCCAGAATCTTACCGCCTGACTACAGTTTGCACTGTTCACTGTTTTACTGAATGATTCATCATTCCTATTATGGAGAATTCTCAGCCACAAGATTTGGAAGCAAACTCATTTGTAACCAAATACGTCACCATTTGCCGTTTAAGCTCTCTACAAACTGTGCCCGAGGACCAAACGGGATTAAAATCTAATCACTGATCTCGAATTATTTTGACCTCTTCCAGATGCAACTTAAATTGTACAGAATGTACGGCACATGACAGTTTCAGGCCACACACTGGCTGATCTCTACTGCAGTATGGGTTCAGTCTGGTTTAATGCAGTGAGGTCCTTTGCCCCCAGGCAGGAAAGTGAGTGCGTCATTCTGCTGGAAAGAATGAGAGCCAGCACAATAGGAATAACAACTCTGTAATGGTACACTGTCCAAAGCAATAAATGTGTTGGCTGTGTCCATTTCCATTTCTAACTGGAATTTGACATGATGACACCATAAGCCACTTCTGAGATACAGTTGATGGGAAGTGAATCACATGGCTTTAGGGAAGTGCCTCATGTTCCAGGTGTGTCAGCTGGGGGGGGGGGGGGGGGTGGGCGGTTTAAGAAAAGTCGAATGTTGCTGACCAAGAGGCGAAGGTGCTGCCAGCTTTCAGCCCTTCCCACTGCAGCATGCCCTGGAGATCCGCCAAATGCTGGACTCCGAATCATGCTGAGGGTCCGGCACTGGACTCGCCATTGGAGCCCAGCAGTGGGGCAGTGAATCCCTGAAGAGACCACCCAGACGTCCTTCATACCCAACCCTCAGCTTCATGCCAGGGAATACTGACCCTATTCATTTAGATGGTGTGACCTACCCAGTGGAGAAATGTAGCTCCAAGTAACTATTTCACTTAATTTTACTTTATTAGATGTGTTTAATTACTTGATAGCATTTTAATTAATGTTAAATTAGTGAAATATATTATCTCTGACCATCAGTGCTCTATTTTTAAAACAGTTGAAGTGCCTGTGACAACTGGCGAGCTGTCTAGGCTGTTGGGACATGCAAGAGGTGCCTCAGGATGTGTTGCTCAAGGCCTTCTCACCATATGGATCCCAGCCTGTAGGCGGGGGTGCTCCTGCCTGCTGCATCTGGGAAAGTGCAAGTGGATGGAAACTGCGGACAGCAAATCCAGTCAGTGGTTGGGTCCAGGATGATCTGGCTGGATGTTTTGCAACACATGCGTAACATGCATAAACTGAAACGTTAACAGATTGCTAAAGGAGACCTGATAAAACTTAGATCATTGGGCACCAAGGGGAAACAGTCCAGTGGTCGGAGCTCTACCTCACACAGGAAGATGGCTATAATTGCTGAAGATCAATGATCCCAGCCCAGGACGTCTCTGCAAGGGTTCCACAGGGCACTGCCCTAAGCCTAAACATCTTCAGCTGCTTCATCAATGATCTGTTTTCTATCATAAGGTCAGACCTCCTCAGCAAATGAAGCAGCACATGCAGCAGGATGTTAATGAATGAGCTGATAAGTAGCACATAACATTCATGCCACACAAATGACAGGTAATGACAATTCCCAGGAAAAGTCATGCACCTGAAACCTTGACTGTTTCTTTTTCCAGAGATGCTGCCTGACCTGCTGAGTTTTTCCAGCATTTTCTGTTTATATTTAAGATTTACAGCATTCACAGTTTTTGTTTGATTTTCAGGAGAAAGTTTAACTACCTACTGTGGGCAATCAATGGCATTACCATCACCAAGAGCCAAAGGTGCCACCAGCTTTCAGTTCTTCCCACTGCAGCATGTCCTGGAGATCTGCCAAATGCAGAATCGTGCTGAGGGTCCGGCACTGGCACATCCTGGGAGTTACTAGTATGGCTACAAGAGCAAGTCAGAGGCCAAGAGTCCTGCAGTAAGTGACTCACCTCCTGACACACCAATGATGTTCCACTATCCACAAGTAAAAAGTCAAGAGTGCAAGGGAATAATCTCCATTTTCCTGGACGAATGTGATGCCAACAACTTTCAAAAAGCTCAACACACCCATGACAAATCACCCCACTCATCACCTAAACATTCATTCCCTCCATCACTGGCATTCAGTGGATGTAGATTTAATATCTACAAAATGCACTGCGGTTACTATGGCTAGACCGACAACCCTCCCAAACCCACAACCTCCATCATCAAATGTTCCAAAGCATCAGCGTTTCGGGTGAAGACCCTGCAGTTGAAATGCTGACCATCCCTCTGCCTCCACAGATGCTGCTTGTCCCACCGAGTTCCTCCAGCATTTTGTTTTTTGGCTCCAGATTCCAGCATCTGCAGTCTGTTTTGTGTCCCTGACTGTTGCCTTATATCATGTACAATGAACAGAGTGCAGCAACAATAATGCTCTTCAAAAGGAAGCTAGTCATAAACAGGGGATGGGAGCTGGGAGGGTCAAGAATCCTGCCACTGCTTCCGATACTACGGTAAAAACACATTTGATTTAGGAGAAGTTTCTGCTTTATGATTGAAAGGCAGCCCTCGACTCTGAGCAAAGGAGGAATTGTCAAAGTTTGATTTGCCTCAGGCAAAGGAACCTAAATCAGTACTGAAGCAGGAGCAAGGACTGATGATGGCAGCGTGTAGGGAGCAGCAACACCCAAAGCAATTTGGCAGGAGGAATCTTATAAGATTCCCAAGTCTGGGTCCAAACCTGTCAATGGCAGCTGGATGGAAGAAAGGGCTTGTGTTTTGAAAGTGGATCTGACCAAGGGTTCCAACAGTAATTTGCTCCTTATTTTGTCGGGCTGTGACATACATCATTCCAAGGACCTAACTTGAGAGTAACTTGTACAGCAGTGAACATGTTCCCTCTCTAAAATGGCCCATCTCTTTATTTGCCACTGCTCCTTTAAAACTTTACTTCAAGCACAAGCACAGCTCTTTAAACAAACTTCTTGGTCCAATTAGTCGCAGTTCGCTGCCTTGGTTTTGCCCAAGCTTTACTCCTGCATTTACATTAACCGTGGCAGGAAGATCAATCTAGGTGCAAGGCCTCTTCTCGCAGCATCCCCCTTTGCACCCCCTAACCAATAGAATTCACAACTGGAGCACCATGAAACATCTGTCTCCAATATTGATTACTTTATGGTACCTGATCAAGTGGGAGGGCGGTGACTGGTGGCTCAGTACATGTGTGGCCCAACCAAGGTGAAACTGAGTCAATGAAGTCTCAGCTTAGATCCATAGTCAGTTCACGAGGAGTGCAAGAGTGGGGTCTGGAGGGGAGCAGGGAGGACATGAGACATGGAATTCCTGCACTCCAACATTGGCCAAGTAGTTTTGCATGAACTGCTATCTCGATGTACATTCCACTAATGCCTTTACCTCCCAGAGAATTCCTTTCAAAGAAAAGAATGCCCCGTTTCCTCCACTATTACAATTTGTCTAAATAAAGTGATTCTATATTTTATGGCTGCTATTTTTAATTGGTCTGGTTGGTGCTGCTTCCTGTCTCCCAGTTGGAATTAGAGATGTCCCAGGATAGCAGGCCTTCATAACCAATTTAAGAAAACAATCCAAGATTGAATATATCTAGCTCATTCAAACCTGGGGCATAATTCATGGACAGATTAAAAAAAATTACACTGATGTTTATTTGCCAGTCTTTTCAAGAGTCTGTTTCCCCATCTATTTGTAACCCCACTTTCTTTCCACCAATGTCTCCCTTCAATAGATTCAGAAATAGATGGCTCATCTTTCTGTATCTCTCTCTAAAATGGCCTGCTTTTTACTTGTCTCTGTTCCTTTAAGACATCCCTTGAAGGTCTTTTGTCACCTTCCCATGCCACCCTTGATTCAACGTTGCTTTTTCCCCTTCCATTGAAGAAACCCCCAAGGGATTTGCTTATGTTAAAATGATTGTACATGTAATGCTGGGTCTCTCCTCTGTACAGGTACTCAGGATGAAGCAGCCCCTTTGCAGAAGCACTTTGGGCAGGCAAGGATAACGACAGAGAGCCAGAAGCTCCTAACTACTGATTGTTCTTGGACAGAGGAAGTTAACCAAAAAGCTTAACAGTGCTGAACAATCTAAAATAGAAGAAAGAAACACTGATACCTTAAAGTCAAAAGCATTAGCAATCCAGGGGATAGGTAGCAAGTCTGACATGGTTTCAAGGGAGATGGGGCCAAGCAAAAACCTGGGCAAACATAAAAGAACTTGCTGGTTGATGAATGGAACAGCTTGCATCACAAATTATTGGTCAGTGTTTAGACCAGGGACTGACTTGAGGGAGGCGAGTGCATGGGAAGCCAAGGAAAGAACAGATTTGTATTTTACATGCAGATGCGCCCAAACTCAGGTGGCCTTAACTGCTTTACAGCCCATGAAGTACTTCTCGAATCCAGTCACTGTTGTAACGTAGGCTGCCAATTTGAGCATATCAAGCTCTTGCACACAGCAACGTGATAATAATCTGCCAAGCTGAATTTTTGGTTGACTGAGGGATAAATATTGGTCAGGTCACCGGGGGATAATTTCCTGCTCTTATTTTAATTAGTGCCACAGTCTCCATTTCATCCACCTGAGAAAGCAGACAGGGCCTTGGTTTAATGTCTCATCTGAAAGACAGCTCCTCCAACAGTGCAGCTCTCCCTCAGTACTACACTGGAGTATCAGCCTAGATTTTAGTTTTATGCTCAAGTCCCTGGAGTGGG
>JARFYF010000059.1:15775219-15785286 GCA_030265395.1 Rhina ancylostomus | reverse complement strand
AAACACTTGATCCCAACATAAATAGTTGGGGGGGGGGGTAGGAAAGAGGTTAACCACTTGGCCCCTCTTGCCTACTCACCCATTCAATGAGATTATGGCTCCATTTTCTTGCCTGCTCCCTTAAATCTCAACTCCCCTACAAGTCAAATATCTGTCAAACTTTGCCTTGACTATGTTCAGTGACTCCCAACCTTTCTTCATGAGACATGTTGTCTAACCCAAGCAACATCCTGTTAAATGTCCTCTGCACCATCTCCAAAGCTTCTACAACTTTCCTATAATGAGGTGACCAGAACTGAACACAATACTCTGTGTGGTCTAACATGAGTTTTATAGATCTGCAACATCACCTCGCTGCTCTTGAACTCAATTCCCTGACTAATGAAGGCCAACACACCATACGTCTTCTTAACCACCCTATCAACTTGTGTGGCAACTTTGAGGGATTAATGCATTTGGACCTCAAGATCCCTCTGTCCCTCCACACTGCTCAGAGTCCTGCCATTAACCTTGTACTCTGCCTTAAAGTTCGATCTTCCAAAGTGTATCACTTCACACTTCTCCAGACTGAACTCCATCTGCCACTTCCCAGCCCAGCTCTGCATCCTGTCTGTATCCCGTTGTAACCTACAACAACTTTCTACACTATCCACAACACCACCAACCTTTGTGTCATCTGGGTTCAGACTCCCATACCTCGGGGAAATGGGATAGATCAAGTCTATGTCCCTTGGGTGAGGGTTTATGAAGGTTATCCTTGGCTTCTTGTGTGCCAGTGAGAATAAGCCAAGCATGTCCAATCTCTCCTCACTGCAGCCCTCCGTTCCAGGCAACATCTGTGAATCTTTTCTGCACTCCCTCTACTGCTACCACATCCTTCCTGTAGTTGGTGACCAGAACTGTGCACAGTGCTCCAAGTGCAGTGTGACCAACGTTTTGTACAGCTGCAACCTGACATCCCAACCCTTGTACTCAGTGCCTCAGCCTGTGAAGGCAAGCTTGCCAAATACCTTCCTCACTCCCCTATCCACCTGTGTTGTTATTTTTGGGAAGTTATGGACTTGCAGCCTAAGGTCTTTCTATACATCAATACTCTTGAGGTCCCTGCCAGTTACTGTACATGTCCTGTTAGTATTTGATATTACCTCACACTTGTCTAGATTAAGTTCTATCTGCCACCACTCCCAATGCATCTATGTCTTTCTCTGTATCCTTTCACAACCTTTTCACTATCTACAACTCCACCAATTTTTGTGTCATTGGCAAACTTGCTTAATTAGTCCACCCATGTTTTCATCCAGGTCATTTATATGTGACAAGCAAAGGTCCCAGACTGATCTCCAAGTTACACCACTGGTTACAGACTTCCAGTAAGAAAAACCACCTCTCTACCACTACCCTCTGCTAACCTTCAGATGCTGTGTGCCCTAACCTTCTGGACCAGCCTCCTATGTGCAACCATAAGACATGGGACCAGAATTAGGCCTTTCGGCCCATTGAGTCTGCTCCCCCATTCGATCATGGCTGATTTATCTTTCCTCTCAACCCCGTTCTCCTGCCTTTTCCCCATAACCTTTGACACCCTTTCTGATCAAGAACCCATCAACCTCCAGTTTAAATACGCCCAATGACTTGGCCTCCACAGCCATCTGTGGCAATGAATTCCACAGATTCACCACCTTCTGGCTAAAGAAATTCCTTCTCATCTGTTCTAAAGGGACATCCTTCTGTTCTGAGGCTGTACCCTCTGGTCCTAGACTCTCCCACTACTGGAAACATCCTCTCCATGTCCACTCTATCCAGGCCTTTCAATATTCAGTAGATTCTTCCACCCCTCCCCGCCCACCCCTGTCCTTCTAAACTTCAGCAAGTACAGGCCCAGAGCCACCCACTCTACCTGATTTTCCAATACTTCCAGTGTAGTATGTATCTGGAAACGTGCCTCATAAATTCCAGCCTAATATATCAGCATTGCACCATTTTGGCTACTGCTCAGCATGGGGCCTAAAGAAGGGAGCTCCTGTTACAAGGGAGCCAGGGGTCACATTTCCTCTCAGGTGATCCCCACAGTGTATACATTTCCCAGTGGAGCCAGCAACAGCACCACTGGGGCATTCCAACACCTTGCTGGTTACAATCCTCCAACTATTGAAATTTCTTCCAAGTGTGAGCATGGCTCAGTTGACAGCTCTCTCACCCCAGAGCGAGAAGGCACCAGTTCCAAGCCCAGCCTTGGTGAGCGAGCACGTGCTCCAGACTAACACTTAAATGCAGCCCTGAGGGACTGCTGCATGGCCAGAGATGCTGTCAGATGAGGCATTCATACTATTCCCAGCCTGTTTGGATAGATGTGGAAAAACACAGCAACACCTTTGCCCCAGAGCCTCAGCCAAGATTTCTCCCCAACCAGCACTTCTGAGCTCAGATTCCTTGAAGCTGCTGTTTCTGGGAACTTGCTGTGTGAGAATTGGCAGCTGAAATTTTGTTGGCACAAAAACAATGACTGCAGTTAGTTTACAAGTAATTCGTAAATAGTACACAATTAGGATTAATCATATCGTTTTGTAGCCATTACCCACTTATCACACATAGCATCAGCACAACTATTGTAAGGCTTCACAAACTTGACTGAAGAGAATGTTGTCACCTCAGTTTTGGGCTTCAATAACACTTTATGAAGTAAACTGAACCCACTGAGGAAGTAAGTTGTGTGAAAGTAAAAAGAAATTGTCTCCAGAATGAGAGTAAAACTCAGCCAAAATTCAATACTAGTGGGAGACAGAAAGTAAAGCAGCAGAGATCAGGGTGAACAGTGCCAGACTCAGCACCCCTCCCCACACCCCCATGGGTCTCCTGGCCTGTAGCTTACTGTCTTTGCTCGTGAAACTAGATTAAGCCTTGGAAATGACACCAAGGCAGAGGGAGCCCACAGAACAACTTGGATCACTCCCTTCAACAGGCGGGATGAAAATGAGGATGGTGATGGGGGAGGGGAGTATACAAGGAAATGAATGTTTACATTAGGCATACATGAAAGAGTAACCTTCAGATTTCCCTTTATCAGTTGTCCATTACTCATTTCGATTCCAGCCGTTTTGTGTAAATCAACAGCAAACTCTCCGTTTTAGTCCCATTAATAATATTTAAATGATTTACTGCTTAAAAGGGCAACCCATTCCAGCCAAACACTGTTTCACTTGAACAGACTCTGAAATCAGTCCAGAATCAGATGCAAGACAAAGTGTTGAGACTGTCCAGACCTATATCGAGCTTGCAAGGCAGTCCAAGGAGTGTGGATTTTCCTGCTCGGGGCAAACATTTACACAATCAGTGACTCTACAATATGACTTTAACTCAAACAATATCCCTGAAACAAAGCAATTCAAGATAAAGATAGCCCCTAGATCAAACAGAATTAATCTCAAGATCCAGTGCAGTTCTTAAAGTTTACAATAGAAAGGCTGTATTTCAAACTCTACAAAGAGAAGGCACAGAAAGGGCACTTGTTATTTTTGCCAGTCATTTCCTCTCTCATTAATTTCAAAAAATATTCCTTCTGAAATGCTGTTGATCAGTTGGGAGATTTGGGTCAGTCTTATCACAAGGCACTCAGTGAAACGTTTCCAATATCTACAAGAAACAAGTCAGGAACATGAAGGAATACAGCCACCATCAAGGACAATCTCATTGGATAAACTCAATGACTGAGCATCCATACCCTTTTAAGGTAGAAGATTCCAAGGATTCATAGCCTTCTCAATGAAGGAATCATCTCAGTCCTAAATGTCCAACCCTTTGCTGAGGGTTTCCCCACTAATTCTAGAGGAAATAGCTACCTTGTATCTAACCTTTCAACCATTTCTTACATATCTCATTGAGACTGATCCTCATTCTTCCAAACTGGGAGTGGATCTTTGATGCAGCCTGTGAATTTGTATGGAAGGAACAGGAAGAATAAGGATTTATGATGTGCAGGAGTTCCTTAATGCATTGACTCATAACTACAATGGTGTCTGCCAAAACACATCAAGAATTGGAGAGGAAGGTTGAGGACAGGGAAAGGGTGCTCCCATCAGAGACCTGAGCAGGATGGGGCCAGCAGTCACAGCTCACCTCCTCCGCCATTAAGCACACTATGTGGGCATATAATGCACATCCGTTTAAGGTGCCACTCCGGAGGCAGCCAAGGTTAAATCTCTAGCTCCAGCAGTGTGGGATGAGTGGTTCTGGGAATACTGGGATGGATCCTGCAATCAGGATTCAGTGAGTGATAGAAAATAGGAATATTAGGAAAAGAGGTATTAAAATTCAGGATCACTGGAGGCTGATGTGGGATCTTGCAGCATGGACCTGTACTGTTGAGGACACCCCAGAACACATGGTGGGTACATGCGTTAGAGTATGACAAAGATTGGGGTTGCTCAAATATGGAAGGGTGGGGTGTGCAGGGATTTAGTGAGACCTTATCTAGAGCATGTGACCTACTTTGTTCTCTGTGCATAAAAGGATTTGCTCTGGTATCAATGGAATGTATTCTTGGGATAAGAGGGTGCAGATGAAGGGCCTCAATCCAAAATGTCAACTATCCATTTCCCTCCATAGATGCCGAGTCTGACCTGCCAAGTTCCTCCAGCACTTTTGTGTGTCGCTTGGGATAAGCATGTTGTGCTACAAGGAGAGATTCAGTGGGATCCTCTCGCCTGCACCAGATATAATCTCCGATTCTCACTGTGCAGCCACAGCAAGCAAACCGGAATGCCACGAGTATCGCCACCCTGCAATTTCCTGACCTCACTGTTTCGATACTGCATCCACTTCTGATTACATTCACGCCCTCAACAGCATGCCTGGAACATCACAACTGAAGAGGAGGTTTCCCCCTCCTTCCACACACACTTCCCAGCCTACACTCACCTGTTAAACTATGACTTCAATTTTCCCGAAACCTAGAATGGAAACGTCTGGGAAAAATCGCAGCCTCCAGGATATGCTGACAAGGCTGGGAACTTAGCACAAGTGTAAATAAGCAGGGCCTCCTGGTTATTATAGAACTGTCAATGTGGGGACTACTTCTTTGCATCATTGGGCCTCCTAAACTGCTAATCATTCACAGACTTCCCTTGGTGAACAGTGCTACAGCCAGAATTATTTTTTGTAAAAACTTTAAGATAAACATTCCCCTCCTCTCCAGTCTCACAATTCCATAGAACCTTTCTGCTATACCACCCAAGGAGCCATCCATCAAGCACAAGCTTGGACTATTTACTCCTGGAGACATCACAGCAGGATCTGATCATTCCCATCTGATATCCACACTCTTCCCAGCAGAAATGCTTTGAAATACAGCAAAGCATTTGAAAGAGAGCAGAGCTGGGTCCTACAAGTCTCAAGCCTGTTCCACCATTGATGAAGATCATGGCTGATTTGCTCTTGGCCTGATCTCCATGACTCTTGGTTCCCCCCAAGGTCAAAAAGTCCATTTATCTCACACTTCAATGTATTCAATGACTCCTCCATTGCTCTCTGGGATGGGGAGCTCCAATGACTTACAGCCCACAGAGAGGAAATTCCTCCTCATCTCAGTTCTAAATAGGCAAGCCCTTGTTTTGAAACTATGCCCCAAGTTCATGACTCCCTCAAGAGAGGAGTCATCCTTTCAGGGCTGTGGAAGGTGGTGGACAGGTCAGTGGAGGTGGGTGAAGGGATGGTTGTTGAGATAAAGTACATGTCTATATGACTGTTCCAGGTAAGGATAGTGCCAACTGAGCACCATCCAGTGGTGTTGAGGGAAGGATGCTGAGGCAAAATGTGAAAGTGTTTCAGTGTTTCTGTCACTGGAGATTGCTGGAAGACAAAAGGAAATAACGGGGAAAAAGTAGGAACAGGAAGAAAAAAGTGCAGACAAGCTTGGATTTATTGGAAGACCTTCCCTGGTAATTTCCCAAGCAGAGAAAAAGTCAGGACTTGAAATATTACCTCATGGTTTTGGGAACCACCCTTGCCTCTGGTGTTCCAGGCACGTACATGTATTGGGGAGGTCCTGAGCAATCTCTCTGCAGGTTATAAACAGTTTGTTTGGTAAAGCACAATTGCATTCTGCTGTCTGAAATCCTGGAAATTCTGGACCCCGCGATTGTGATCAGCAAGTTCGGAGAAGTGGAGTCGAAACTAGGTGGAAAATCTCTTTCACCCATCCCCTACTAATTAACTGCAGAGCTCAGATACCAGATGAGCAAGACCTTGAGTTAATGACCTAATCAAAGGTAACTGCAGGTTAATGAGTCTAGCCCAGTTTCTCGAGAGAACGCACACTTGACAGGTTGCTGGAGCGAAGCATGGAGGGAGCTTTCAGCAGTTATTTCCTGTAGAATTTAACTGCAAGGTAATTGTTAGAGTAAACTCCTTCCACTTTTACTTGAAATTTCCCCCCCCCCCCAAACCCTACTTTATACCTGCAGTTTGTTCATGACAATTAGTAATGTGGATGTAGAAATTCTTTGAGCTATTTTTCTGTTTTGTACGTTCTTCAGGGAGGAGAGGAAATGTGCGATAGAAAAAAAAGCACCAGATTGAGGACTGTTTCTCTTACTAAACCACCCAGCCATTGGGAGTGGCCTGGGTAAAACACCTTTTAGCATCTGTTGCTTCAGAGACTCCAGTGGTTAAAGTGTAAGGAGAAATTGCACAAGTTACGGTTGCAGATTAAAAGCAATTTGTTTCATAATTTTCAATATCTTAAAAGGGAACTAATATGGTGAATGGAGAGAAGTTATTTCTGCTGGTTGAGGAGCCTAAGATTAGGATTAGGTCCCTCAGAGGTGAAATTAGGAAAACCTTCTACAAAGACCTAGGCCGGAAACACTTGGAATTCTTGCCCACACGTAGCATGCAATTCTGAGTCTGCTGTTAATTTTAAACCAAAAGTGAAAGGTTTGTATTGACAAAAAGTGTTAAGGGACAATGAGAAGAGGCAGGTCCTCACAGCTAGGTACTGGATCAGAAGGGATCTTATCAAATGGTGGGACAGAGGCGAGGGAACAGGGCTTCCCCCACACCACTTCCTATGGTAATGTGACTGCAGCATTCACCACAAAAATGATAGAAGCCAAGGACCTTCTACACCCCGAGCAAGTCTGAGCCTCCACATCAGCAGCACCTGGGCATCACAGTGTCACAGCAAGCTCTGCAGCAGTCCCATAGCATTGGTAGCCTGGGTTTGATTCTGACCTTTCCCGTTCTCTCTGCCACAGCAAGGCTTTCACCTGGGTACTCCAGTTTCCTCCCACATCCCCAAAATGTTCTGGTTGGTAGGCTCACTGGACACTGTAAATTACCTCTGGTGCAGCTGGGTGACGGGAGAATCAGGGTGATTTTGGCCAAGTTTATCTGAATAGGTAGCAGGGGAATAAGTGTTTGGGGGGGGGGGTGAAGGAGATTGATGGGAAAGCTGAGACACAGTACAGAATCAATAGATCAAATGGTCTCCTTCTAAAATTGGGAGAGATTATCATAACAAACAAGTTGCCAATTGGCAGCACATAGATGTAACAAACAGGTCAATGCTGCATCTGGGCCTCAAGGTATCAAAAATAAATGGTCAATGCAATCTTTCTGTCTTGCATATTTCCTACAGACCGAGAGTTAATTGTGTTACTAGTGGCCATCCATGTTTGTTATAATAACATTTAACAAAATCGCACACTTGTACTCAATCTCCACACAGGTCGTCTGTGACTAGCAACAGCGGTTCCCATGGACAATGTCCACTTCACAGACA
This sequence comes from Rhina ancylostomus, assembly GCA_030265395.1. Taxonomy (NCBI): domain Eukaryota; kingdom Metazoa; phylum Chordata; class Chondrichthyes; order Rhinopristiformes; family Rhinidae; genus Rhina; species Rhina ancylostomus. The sequence continues at coordinate 15,777,509 of JARFYF010000059.1, read as the reverse complement.
GCAGTCAGTTGCTGCAGCAGAGTTACCTGAAGCAGGTTTTAGATTGGATCCTCTGTAGCGCTGGCTTCTGACAGCAGCTACAAAGGTCAATCAAGTGAACATACACGTTAATTATTCCCACACTACTCAGTAAGGAGCATCAGAGGCCAGTATAAATCCAGAGACACATTACCAAAATAGCCAAGCTGTAAAGATCCTTTCAGCCCTAATACAGCATTCCAAAAGGCTGAAAATTAATTATATTACTCTGTGTAATCAAAGTTCCTGCCCTTCACCTGTCCTTCTGGCAAACTTGACTGACAGGAGCCCCATCTGATGCAGCAATCAACAGGAACAACTGGTTGCCACTGAACCAGCTCAGCTGAGACATTCAAAGTCAGGCCTGCTGTAATCTGGGAGGAGTAAAACACAAGATGAATCAATCTAAATTTGGCTAATCCATATGGAGATCAGTTTGAGGACTTGCAGTGAGTCTGCTGTGAACAGTGTCCACGCCTGCCTGGCCTCTTCAAGTGCTGATCTCACTTTCAGGAACCTGCAGCTGAGAACTCAGAATTAGCCTGGCAATGTGACAGTGGAAATCAGACAATGACGAGCTAATGGCAGTGAGCAGGAATAGTCTGTGCATCAGCCATCCCTAACACTGCATATCATGTGCTTTGACCCCTGTCAAATACCAGAAAAATACTGCAGATGCTGAAATTCTGAAATAAAACTGAGGATGCTAAAAATTCTCAGCAGCTCAGGACCATCTGTGGAGGCTGATTAACCTGAAAACGTTATTCTAGACTGATTTTTTTTTTAAATTGGCCAATGTGAACCTTCCTTAGAACTTCATCAAAAGGAAGGAGACAGTCACTGACTGGAACAGTAGCGGGCCTTGTTTATTTATGAAGTGCTCTCAAAAGGCATCCACATAACACTTTCCCTTCACTCTGCTCCTCTCTGCAGAGACGATAGGATCCAATGACTTGTCCAAAAATACTTCACAATGAGTTGCTTTCATGCTCAACACTGGATCCCCTCAGTATTATCACCCTTCCCAGACAAATAGGAAGCACTGGTCACATGTCAGATCATGAGTTTAATCATATTAAACATCTTCCAGCAGGAAACTGGCAGTCACTTTTAAATTTAGATCACTGCATTATCAACATGTTGTCAACATTATCCTCAAAGTCACTGTCTTTTGTTTACAATGGAAATAAGCTTTGTGTACAAAGAGTTGGCACATTGACAACACTACTTGTTTTCTGAATTGAATGGTCCACCAACACAAGGCGTACTTTCAGGCAGGAAACAAATGGATTCACCATCCATTTGACGGAGCAGACACCTGTCAGAAGGACATTGTTATCACTCTGGTGAATAGTTCTTTAAATCATATTTGTGATTGACAACGTTATTTAATTTTGAGATGCACATCTTCCATTTCCATAGTCCAGTCTCAAGGAATAGGAAGTAGGCATCAGAAAGTCTACTTGTTATCTACCACTTTGACTGATGGAGGGTGGGCAAATTAGAATCATACAGCACTGAAAAAGACCACGTCCGTGCCCAATTCCATTCCCCAGCACTTGGTCTGCAGCCTTCTATGCTTTGGCATTCAAGTGCTCGTCTAGATGCTTTAATGTTCTGAGAGACTCTGCTCCACAACCATCCCAGCAGAGTTCCAAATTCTAACCACCCTGTGGCTGAAAAATGTTCTTCTTCATATCCCCTCTAATCTGCTCACTCCTCATTTTGCCTATTGGCCAAGTTGAAGCAGCCTGTTACAATAACATTGTATTCTCAGCTCCATGGTTGGTCTTGGAAACCCTACACACACTCAGTTCCCAATGATTCCTGACGCGATCCATCGCCCTGACCTCCAAGGCTGATCTACACCGTTACAGATCAGGTCCAGGACCTGCAACGGCTTGATTTAAAAATTCTTACCCTCACTTCTGAGCCTCCATATGATCTCACCCTCCCCATTGCCGGGATGTCCTTCAGCCCTGTATATGGCCAGGATACCTACTCTCCAACTCCTGCTTTTTGCACATCACTAATCTTAATAAGTCCAGCAGCAGCAGTCCAACCTTTAGTAGGTCTCATGCTCTGAAATTTACTGCAAAACTTTTAAGATGCTCCTTAAAACCCATCACTTCAAACACACCTTCGCTCACGTTTCCTAATATCTCAGGCTGCTTGGTGTTAAATTTCCTTTATGAACACTGCTGTGGAGTGCCTTATATTTCTATAGTACAGGTTGAAGTCATTTAGCTCATTGAGTCTGAAACTTTCTAAG
>JARFYF010000059.1:15480746-15497166 GCA_030265395.1 Rhina ancylostomus | reverse complement strand
TTCTGGCAAACTGGTTTATTTTGTGGTCGACATTACCAATAACCGGTTGTTGTTTTCAAATTCCAGATTAGTAGCTGAATTTACTAGTGGGATTAGAACTCTGGTCTCTAATTTGTTAGTTCAAACCTCCAAATTACCAATCCAGTAATTTAACCACTGCACTACCACTTTAACCGGCACAAGCAGTAATGGCACAGAGGCAGTCACTGCCTTAATGAAGCAATTCTGTTGAAAATTTTAGTTTCACTTGAGAACTAATGTGAACTCCAAATTCCAATGGCATGAAAAGTTTTGATGAGGAATCAGGCTTCAGGCTAAGTAAAGTGGAGTCCTGTGTATACTCTCTGGGTTTATTTGTATTGTTTGGATGAGCAACTAACCACACTCACAAGTCAGAGCTCAGCACAGCATGATTGTTTAGTGAAAGGGCTTCCAAATGAGTTTGTCAATCTTCAGTGGACGATCGCTACGATTAGAAGACCAATTGATCGCATGATTCTGTTTAATGATGTGGCATCTTTAAAGACGTAGTCACTCTTTTGAAGCCAATACTAAACACACTACTTTGTGGAATTAATGGGCTGATGTCAGACTAGAAAAGGAACTAGCAAAATTTTCATAGCCAGAATGCACTGGTTCCAGTTACTAATCAAACACCGTTGTGATCAGTATTGATCTTTGGTCCTGGTTTTTAATAATATTCTGGATGAAAGGTCTTGCAAGTTCACAGTTGACACCAAAATAATTATAGGAATCAGGGCTTGCCAGTTAATAAATCAAGTGCTGTGTATGTGCGTCAGTCCAATGTACATCATACATAGTTGCAACCTAAAGCCTACTGTATGGGAGTAAAAGCCAGGGTTTTAGACTACATGAATCCCAAAGGTTCATGACCAATGCTAAAGTCTGTAACAAATAGCAATTTATTAGGAAGTACCAATAAGAGAATCCGACATTAAGAAACAGTCATTCTGTCCCTGTATATGATCAAGATTAGTCAGCATTTTGAATAGTGTCCCTTGTTTTACTCCCTTCATTTGGTGAGATCAAGAGAGATCTAAAGAATGTTCCAGAGAGGCTACCAAATTCATACCTAATTGGAGGGTCTTAGCTGCAATGATGGTGAGAGAGTTTGAACTTTACTCTGGGGAATTCAGGGAGATTTGTTTGAGATTTAATTTGTTTAAAATGAGGACAGGAATGGATTTGGCTTAGTTAGTTAATTTATTTGAACTGGTTAGGATAGGGAGGACCAGGGAACATGTGTATAAATCATGTAAGCATAGAACTGGTTTAAATGTCTGGACATTTCACTTTTCACAGAGGGTCATCAGCCTTGGAGACAAGTTTCCCAGTGCAGTGTGTGTGAATTTAGAAGCATCTTGATGAGTTCCTTACTGTCGCTGACATCACAATCTGCAGAAGATAATTAAGGCAAAGTACTGTTATTTCCCAGAATGTTTTTAATCACTTTTGGGAGTCACATAATTTTTCTCCCTGAATTGATATAGAGATTTTAATTTGCCTCTTCCAGGTGATATTGTGACAGGTGGATGTAACATGGTGGATGGAAGCTGATAATTGTTGGGACGCCACAATGTCAAAGTGCCCCATGACAGTGTGAAGCTGGCTCAACAGACCTGTTTTTTTTCTTATCCCATCATTTTCTTATGTTTGAATGCTCCACTGGTTCAGTGTTCCTTGTACTGTGCTGTGTTGACGTCAGTGGCCAATGAAGGTTACTGCTGAGAACTCAGCCCTTGATCGGCATAGCTTCAAGCTATAATGTGCGATATCTTCATTCATTAAGCTAATTGGGGAAGATCACGCACTGTTTTTTGGGGTGGCATAATTTCTGCCCATGTCATTTTGGAAGAAAGTAAAACAACTTCTAGAAAGCATATGACAATTTTTTTTGAAGTATTGTGCTTTCTCCCGCACCGGGATACGAACTTAAATCTAATTCAAAAATGGATGCCTGTATGCCTGTCTCATTGAAATGGATTCCTAACAGTCTCCATCCAGGTCTCAGGGGACATTAGCTCATAGCACAATCCTCAGACTGAAGTACCACTTGTGCAATTTGGACCCTTTCCTGGTATATATTTCAAATTCAAATTTAAAGCTGCTCCAATTCAAAACATACATTCCAAGCACTCTAACCAAGACTGGAAATGCAGAATTAAAAAAAATAATTTTTCTGAAAATAAGTTTGAGTGATGTTGGAATAATAATCTCATTCAGTTGCTTTGGCACCATGGAAATGTCCATTTTAGGGAAGATCATGAAACTGAACATACCATTCTACAAATGTTGGAATATATTTTGTGCTTACATCTAACGTGTGTTGGTCAATTAGACTTCCCAGTTAAGGGTTCTTGCAACTTTCCTTGACCCATCAGATCGTAATTGCAGAAGGTTGCTGGGAGTACTAAAATCTGTTGGCAATGTTGTTATTCTAGATGTCTTCATTGCCATTTTTGTATTGTGATTTTTGAGTTGTCAGGCTAGGTGATGAAAGCTTTAATACATAATTGGGGATGCCATTATCATATTGTTAAAGTTACTATAAAATACACAGACTCTTTCAAATTGATGCAAACCTCAGACATGAAAAAAAATCAAAACTAGCCAACAAAGAACTTATACCTTTCTGGACATTCCAAAACTCCTTATGGCTGAGATGCTGCTTACTCCTGTGATGTAGGAAACATGGCTGCCAAGTTGTGCAGAGGAAGTCTTGCAAACAGCAATTTGATAAAAGCAGATAATCTGTTTGTTTGTTGATGTTGATTGAGGGATAAATATTGGCTGTTCTTCAAAATAGTGCACTGAGAGAGCAGCCAGGACCTCTGTTTAATCTCTGACTGGAAATTTATCCACAATTAGTAATTTTAAGTAGCTGCATAGTTGGATCAGTGCATTGTATTCTGCCTCTGAAATTCATTTACCGTTCATCCACTTGGCTTCAAGGCAGTTATATTGTGCACTGAGCACAACTGCCTGGGATGAATTTTTAGACAGGCCCCTCCAACAGTGCAGCGCTTCCTCAGTTCACACAGGAGAGATAGTTCGGTCTTTATACACAAGGCTCTGGAGCGGGACTTGAACCAGAAACCTTCTGATGCAGGGTGAAAATGCAACCAAGTGAGCCACAGCTGACATTGACATGAGAATAGGACTACCAAAAAAGGAAGACCTAACCCAAAGAATGCCAAAAAAAGTTTTGTGACATCTCTTGCCCATTAGTCTCCCTCCCCTTCCACACTGTGCATTCTTTCCTGCCGGGGACTGGCGTCATTTGTTCTCCTCTCATTCACCTGCTGGAGCCATAAGCATGCCCCAGGGGAGAACTCTCATCATCAGGAGCATAGACTTTGTGGGGTGAGCCTCTCAAACCTTTCCTCCAGCTGCAAGGGAGAAGAAAATCACACCGTCTCAACCCATCGTACATTCTTAAAGTAAATCCTGTTCCCTTTGAAAATAGGAAAAGCTGGAAATGCTCAGCAGGTCAGGCAGCATTTGAGGAGAAGGTTTTTGCTTCACCTCAATAACCTTTCACCAGAACTGATCACCCATCCTTCCCAACTTCCCAGATGGTTGCTTTAATGCCACCAGAGACCCCTTTCTGCTGATACTTCACTGGCTCTGAGGAAATATCCAGAACATCTCTGGCCTTGTCAATCAGCAGCAGAGATTGTGTCCTGAACCTGCTTCACTCCAGAGAACACACTGAACCACTGGGCCATAATTCTCCATCTTAAAGATGACAGTAATGCAAATGAAGGCTAATCATTGGCAACCTGCAGAGGCAGATATGTAAGAAAACAAAACAACTTGGAAATTTGAATCACTGATTTCATCAAAATATAGATTAAAAAAGGAAGGAACCCAAAATGTAACAGGATAGATGTTCTCAGACTTTGAGCTCTAACCAGGTGTTTTCTAACTATGAGCGAGAGGAGCTGATTGAGAGGTCATTTGAAAGCCCCATTCCTAACCTATAGCTCTCCCAAGCTGCTATAGAGAAGGATTATTCTGAGCCAGAAAGGATAGCAATGTTGCTGTCAGCTGACACAGACTAGATACTGAGCCATCTGTCACTGGACCAAAGCGCGTCATTACAGATAAGTAATCTCTTCTGGGAATTTGTCAACTATTTTTAGTGTACATCATTTCTGTCTCTTTCTGTTTATATTTTAAAGAATTAGTAACATTCCATATAACCAATTACCTTTAAGTAATGGGCCAGGGAGCTTTGACTCATGTCCATTACTGCAGCATCAGTTTATTTTGAATCTTTCTTCAACTTCTAGAATCTTCTTTATTGAATTCTAGCCATCATTTGAAAGTTCAGGATTACAGTAAAACTCTGCATTGCTGGTTTGACACTCAATTAGCTTCCCATGCATTTCTGACCACAAGTTTCTTGAGTTTGTGGTTTACTCCTGATTTAACAGACTTATACAGGTATTGATCCCTTAACTACTCCAGTTGTCACAGAAGTATCCCATTATTTTGTGATAACATATGTTGTGGGGATATATCACAGGAATGTGGTCAGTAGCCAGAATCATTGTGCAACAACAACTGAAACCTAGAGAGAAGCAACGAGCCAGATCTTCATTGTTCTTGCAGGTGAGGATATTAGGTCATAATGGGGTAATGCTGGAGGGAATACACAACAGGGAAAGAGGGTATGTTTTAGTGCTAACTATAGATATAATAGCATAGAACAGAGTAGGCTAAGTGCCAGAGATTAAGGAGGGACACTGAAAATAATGTAAAATTAGTGTGTTCAGGCAATGATGAAAAAGAAAATAAGTGAGGTTTATTGGGTAGTTTGAAAAGAAATAATTTTTCACTCATCCAAAGAGAATCCAACTGCAGATTTAAGGAAGGAGCAGGAGTCAGAGACAGTGGATAATACAGGGACCAGAGCTGTGCACAGTATTTCAAGATATAGACTAACCAAGATGTGATGCAGGTTTAAATTAGTTCCAGTGGAGAGTGACTGGGAGGAAGAGGGAAAGGAAGCAGCACTCATATTTGGGAGAGAAATGAAAATGTAGGGGAAGCGTATATAGATAAAATGTGTGCACACGATCATGATCTACACCGGGTATTTTGAGTAACATTATAAGGTGTGATTCACTTTCAGCATCCCACTGCACGTTGACTGGAAGACAGCTGTGGGTGGAGAAATGGGGATGGGAATGTTTCGAACTGAGACGTGACATGAAAGGAGAACACTAGGTTAATTCATTACATTGATGCATTCACTAGGTGTAGAAGCTCCTGGGGCGCCAGAGAATATTGTTCATCCCTAATTACTCAGAACTGAGGAGATTGTTAAGAGCCAAGCAGAACAATCCTAGCTTCTCCTTGTAAACTTGGAGCTGAAATCCCTCAACACTGGAACCATTCTAGTGAGTGTCTTCACACTCCCACTGGAACCTTCAGATCCTTGTTTAAAGTATGATGACCAGAAATGGATGCAATACTCTATTAGTGGCCTATTTGGTATGTTATAAAGACTTAACATAACCTTCCTGCTAATTGTACTCCATATGTGCAATTTATACATTTTGACGTTGGGTGTATGTTCAATCATTCTTTACATGCTATTTTAAAAAATAAGTTAAGCAGATTAGAAACACTGTTGTGAAGTCACTAATTTTTATGTTCTTAACATTGTTAACATTCTAGAACAATATTAGGTGCATGCTGTACTGTTGTTTGAGTATTCTAAAATCTTCAGTAAATTTGGAAAATTCTATGAGGTTGGTGTTAACCACTGAGCAGGAATCTCAGTCGGTGACTGCAGGGCATCATTACCTTGCTTTCATAAGGCCATCAGACGTGTGCCTTTATCAACTATATGTTGGTGCAATATTGGGTATCCTGCAAAATGACCCAGCCTATTGCAAGATAGGTCCAAATGGGGAGACAGCTGATAGGTATAGGGTGGTGAGGGGAATGGGTGGGTAGTTGGGGGGGATGGCAGGTGTGATAACAAAGTGAGGAAAATCCATCTCATAATCAAGCAGCTCTTCTCTTGAGAATGTCCTATGGCTGATTAAATCAATTTCTACTTAAAGATCACTGAGAAAACCACAGGCCAGCAAAACAGATTCATATTGAATTCATCAGAGGTTGTTACTAAGAACATCTGTATATTTCAATTGATTCCTTTTACAGATTAATCCCACTTTCTTTCTTCATTCGTATGGTCTTATCTTTTACTCTCGGCTTTGCCTCTCAATTAGGATTTCCAATATTGAAAGGAAAGGATCCTGACTTGCTTCTGTGGTGATCAAGGTGACTTATTAAGGTCCGGGGCAACCCTTATGCTGTGATCTTGTTATCAGTGGCCTCTCAGGAATGGCTGCAGAATGAAAATGGCTTCTTATACGGAGTGGAACGTGATTTAAATGCTGAATAAAGTGAGTTGTTTCTACTCTACCTTTGAATACGTTGATTGCTGCTGTTACGATAATTAGTGATAAGGATGAACTAAGTGTTCCTTGCTTGCATTAGATTTTTGAATATTCCTGGCTTATTTCTCTGTAGTTGTGGAGTGACGTGGCTCACTGAGACCATGTGGAATTTCATTGATTTTATCATTTGTGTTTGCATCAGTTTTGTTATGGTGTAGTCAAGTTAAAATGGCCACAAACAGTGTTTCAGCTTCTCTCACTAGTTCAGTTGGATATGTTGAAAAGGATGGAATACTTCCTCAGTGCAAATGACATTGCAGGTTAAGAAGGAGATGCTTAAATTCTTGCTGGGCCCAGCAAAACCAGAAGATAATAAATTTGAAGAACTTGGCTAACAAGTTCCCAGTCCTACAGTTTATCGGTATAAGTTTATCATCTGAAATCAGAGTCCAGATGAAACTGTTGTGAGCTTTGTGTCCAGTTTGAGACAGGTTGCTAAATACTGGAACTGTGGTTCAAATTTGGAGGAGGTGCTGCAGGATTATGTCGCTTGCGGAATCTGATGATTAAGCATAGGATTTGCAACAGCACTCAGTGCAGCTCAGGGTGTTCATGAGCCACGGCCAAGTTCTACTTCATCATGGGGGGAAAAGGATGAACAATCTGAAGGAGAGAAGTCATTGTAGTTTCAGCACACAACATCAGTCTAGTGTGTGCAGACAGTGTCCATTTGTAAATTGTGAAATCAAGGGACATCTGTTGACAATTCACTTGAAAGCAAAACAAGACCATGACAAACTCAGCGTGAAACCCTATTGAAAAGAATAGTAAAAAGGCACTGAACACTTAAACAGGTGATGAAGGTGGTGATTTGGATGGATTGCATAAGCTGCTCATGCTATATCAGAATTATATTTCATTTCCATTCATCAGTGTACACGGAAGGGGTGAGTGTCAATGGAAATAGACATTGGTGCAGTAGTGCTGGTAATGTGTGAGCAGGAATTTAAACAGTATTAGTCTGTTGCAACAATAAAGCTCAAGGGGTCATCTGTTATCATCCATCCCCATCCTGGGAAAATGATCAAAGTGAAAGGAAAATATGAAATTAGAGTGAAAAATGGTGAAAGTGAGCAAAGCTCCTGCTTTTTATTGTTCAAGGTCAACAATCCAATTTGATAGGCCATTGAATATCGCCAAACTGGAGGGAGACCAGGAGTATAAAGGAACTATCTGCATCAACTAGATATGTACCCTGAGGCACTTTCTGATGAACTTGAAAACATTCAAAGTATGGAAGCCAAGAAGGAGAAAGCTACAATGTTCTTCAAAGCATAACCTGTGTCTTATGGTATACAGGACAAAGCTGGGAAAATCCAAAGAGACAACAGGTAGAGGTACCAGTTATCTGGTTGAGTTTTCAGATTGGACTGCTCTCTTCACTACAGCAGTGAAGACAAATGGTACCTTTTAGAATCTGTGGAGGTTTACAATCAACAGGAAAATTAAGATAGACAGATAGACCTTACCCTTGACTTATGATTTGTTTGCTCAGTTAGATGGGTAGATATTCAACTTTGACCTGTCACATGTTTAACGGAAGGTCAAGTTCAACAAAGGTTTGAAGAAATAATCAACAATAAATATTCATTTTGTATTGTTTCAGTGCAACAAACTTGTTCTGAAGGTATCAGCTTCACCCTGAGATCCCATTCATGACCATCATTACTGCTACCTGTTTACACAGAAGCTTCATGGAAGCATGAGAGGAGAAAAGACTTCTGAATTAACTAAATTATCTGAGAAATTTACTGGAAAACCCTTCTTTTCCCACTCTCTCCTGGCTCTCTCTCCTGATAATAGATCTCAGTGTAGGTGAACTATCCTCTTTCCCATTCCTGAAAAGCAAAAACTGCAGTTGCTAAAATTCTGAAATGAAAACAGTAAAGGTAGCGTCTGTAAAGGGAGAAAGAGAGTTGGTGTTTCAGGGCTTAAAAGAAAGGTCATTGAATTGAAGCATTAACTCTGCTTCCCTGACCCATTCTGGTTCCTGGCCAGCTGCTGGACATACAGCACAGCCTTGAGTGGACAGCCTGGACTGTGTGTCACTTGAGCTTTCTACTTTGTACAGTGAATGGTGAGAGTTTAAGGCCAGAATCCAGCCACAGTTCCCTTGCACATGAGAAAGGTGCAGTGTCAATCATGCAACTTTACCCTGTCTGCAGCCAGCCTTTCTGCAGGAATTTGTGCTCTTCTGCCCTAAGCTGTAGCCCTTCTCTGCTGGTCACAGCAAATGGAGTAGCAGAGAGTGAGGCCATTGAGCCCATCATAGTCCTGCTAGCACTTTTGAAGGCACTTCCTATTTAGTCCTAAGGTCCTGCACTTTACTCTCCAAATGTTTCCTTTTTCAGGAATCTATTAGTGAGGTCGCAATGGGAGTACTGGGAACAGTTTTAGTCACCCTGTTATAGGAAAGACTTGGTTAAACTGGGGATTTTGCCAGGACTAGACGGCCTGAGTTATATGGAGAGGTTGGCCAGGCTGGGTCTTTTATTCCTTGGAATGTAGGAGAATGAAGGGCGTCCTTACAGAAATGTTTAAAATTATGAGAGGCACAGATAAGGTGGATGGTAACAGACTTTTCCCCAGAGTAGGAGAGTCCAAAACTAGGGGGCATAGGTTTAGGGTGACGGGAAAGATTTATAAGGGACCTGAGGGGCAACTTTTTCATGCAGAGGGTGGTGAGTGTATGGAACAAGCTGCCAGAGGACGTGGTTGAGGCAGCTACAATAGTATCATTTAAGAAGCACTTGGATAGGTGCGTGGAAAGGCTGGGCTTACAGAGATATGGCCGAATGCAGGAGATTGGGACTAGCTGGATGGGTAATATGTTTGGCATAGACTGGTTGGGCCAAAGGGCCTGTATCCGTGCTGTATTGCTCTATGACTCCATCTGGTAGAATATTCCAGATGATTAACCCTTGCTCCAGTTAAAGCAAAAAAGGAGTTTGCTGCAGAAGGTAAATGTCCCCAAAAGATCCAGAGTCCCATTCAAGTCCAAGAACTGTCCTACTTCCCCCCTCCCACCTCCCTGCCCCACCAACTTTGCTATAAGTCTGATTTCTTATCAAAAGCTTCTTGAAAGCCTGCCAAAGCCAAGACATCTTCATCTGGCTCATCATTTCCTGGATTCTCCCTGTCTCTTTTGCAGAGGGATATTAACATGCAGCCACTGGGAACAAGTTTCCCCTTCAAGAAATTTCAGATAATTGTCATGGTTCCATTATTTCTCTGCAAGTTCCCCTCGTGACTTTTGGTTGCCAGCTGTGATGTCACATTGATTGGTCTGCACTTGACATTTATTGGAAAAACACTTATCCAGTTCTCTTTTAAATGGTGGAGTATCTGCCCTCAGTACCTGTGTCCGGTAAAGCATTCCACATTCTCATAACCCTTTGTCCTTTATCCATCTAGTGATTATTTTTGATCATGACCTTGTTAAGGGTTGCCAAACAAATGGAAGTACTGTTTATCTTCTTAAGTATTCAAAGTGTGCTAAAGGCACTTTGTTAGTGCAAGTTGTTACTATACCCTTCTATTTTTGACAGGGTTCTGAATCTGGACCCTTTGACCTGTAGTTGTATCCCAAGCTGTATCTTGGGCCAATAGTGCAGACAAGTGTGAGCTATCAGTGTGACCTTGCCTCATGTTCAGTCCTCTGTTGCCTGTGGAGCAGCTGCCACAATCAAATCACTTGTTTTATCTAATTCTTACTGTAGGGAAAACGTATTTTGCCCAGGGGGTAAATGAAGCAATCAGTGCCATTAGCCCATTGGCATCAATGACCAGTTGGCATGAAACAGCTACCAGTGATAATAATACACTCCATAAGGCAGCTGTCCCATCACCAGCTGGGACTGTTATCACGGGCTTTCTATCCCTCTTACTATATAAAAGGACATTATATAGTAAGAGGGATAGAAAGCTCCCTGAACAGCAGGAGCAGAAAGTGAGGCTTCTGAGTGCTCCGGTGCACCATTCGCTGGCAGCTTCCACTCCAATCTGCAGGTCTTGTAACTTTATATAAATGTATATTACTACTGAATTCAAAAGCTGTCCCATTATAGGTTATCAGCCTACAGATTGGTTTCCAAACTACTTTATCAGCATAAGGTTCAACTATAAAAATGACTTCCTTGCATATTAGAAAAATAAACAAAGCCAAGCTGCTTTGGCTAATCTCTGAATTAAAGGAAACCGTTGAATAAATAAATACTTTTTGGCCTTCTTTATTTAATCACTTTTATGTCTGCCTAATCTTTGCTTTTCTTTGGGAAAGAAAATGTTCATACAGTACCATCTGTACCTAATTTTTGCTTGTGGTATATTTTGAATGGTATTTTGTGTTTGGTGAGCCTTTCATAATGTTAACACACAGGTCAACGACCTGTCAATGCAATTATTTCCAGACACTGGCTGTATTAGCTCTGACATTTTGTTTAGGCATTAGGGAACCAGCTTGTCCTGCAGTTATTTCAGTCAGAAACTTTTATTCATCTTACTGATGATCGTCTTCAGGCACGTATGCATCATTTCATTTCAACATGTATAAAGATCAAAATCTTAGCAATAACATCTGGGAATGTAGGAATCTACTAATTTAGTGGAAGAGGTGGGTATTTGCAAAAATGAAAGGGGAAGGTTTGCACAAGAAATAAGGAGTAAACAGAGGGGGGAATAATGAACAGGGAAATGGTCACTGCATTACTGTGTCTGCATTTTCTAATGTGAGTAACCATGGTCCCTCATTGTAGGGGATAAGGAGCCTTTTTCCAAAATGATTGCACGATGGGAGAACTAAACAAATAAAAACTTGGAAGCTTGTGAAAATTTTGCTCTATATGGACTTTTTGGACTAAATCCCTCCGTCAGCTTTCAGGTATGGGAGCTTAGCTCGTCTTGTGCCCTGGGCTCATGTAGATGTTAACTTTGTAAAATCCAAAGACAGAATTGCATTTATATAATCACCTGCTATAACCTCAGATCTTTCTAATGAATGTACCACTGTTGTAATGTTAAAAATATAATGTGCACCCAGAGAGCTCCCATAGCAATATGGTATTGACTGGGTAATCTGCATTAGCAATGTTGACTGGGGAATAAATATCAGTCAGGATATTGGGAAGAGCTCCTTAGGTCTCCTTCACAACAGAGCAAAGGATCTTTCACAGCCATCTGGAAGACATACAGGACTTTGGTTTAATGTTACACCTACAGCAGTGTAGTGCTCATTTAATACTCAACTGAAGATTTTTGTGCTCAGGTCTCTGGAGTGGGACTCAGACTCCAATAAGGGGACAGATAGCGAAATTTTGGAAGGCTGGAAGTAAACAAAGACTCTTCCTTTGAGAATCAAGCCCCAGAGCAGGAGGATGGTTGTCACACCAGTTGCTGGTTCTTCATTACAGCACTAGGTGGCAGTGTGGGCTGCAAGGAAGATACAGATTCTGGGGATATTGATAGGCTAAGTGATGGACAAGGAAACAACAGATGCATTATAATGGAACAAAGTGTGAGGTTATCCACTTTGGTGGAAAATATAGAAAAGTAGAGATTTTTTTTAAGTAGTGAGAAATTGAAGGGTGCTGCTGTTTAAAGAGATCTGGGTGTCCTTGTATGTGAATCTCTGAAAACTAGCAGGTGGATTCTACAAGTAATTGGGAAAGTAAGTTGCTCTTTATTGCAAGAGGTTTTGAGTAGAAGAGTAGAGGAAACTTGCTCAAATTATATAGCGCCATGGTGAAACCACATCTGGAATATTATGCGATGTTCTGCTTCCCCTTCCTAAGGGAAGATAAGTTTGCATTAAAGGCAGTGCAGAGAATATTCACCGGATTGATTCTGGGCGTGCTGGGTTTTCTCATACGAGGAGAGATTATGTGGACCATGCTTGTACCCACTTACGTTTAGAGGAATGAATTATTCTTATTGAATTATTCAGACCTCTTAAGGGGCTTGACAGAGTAGATGCAGGGATGATATTTTCCCTGCCTAGGGCATCTAGAACCAGGGGTCACAGACTCAAAGGGGGTGGACCATTCAGGACACAGATAAGAAAGAATTCCTTTACCAGGAGGTTGTGAGTCTTCAGAATTCTGTACACAAGAGGGCTGTGAGTCTTCAGTCATTTTGCATATTCAAGAGAGAGCTATAGTTATTAAGGGAATTCAGGGATACGTGGTTAGAACAGGGAAGTGGTTCTGAGGGACAAGATCTGCCATGTCCATATTGAATGGTGAGGATGTATAAAGGGTCAAATGGGCTAACCCTGGTTCGATTGACTCTAAGGTGCAGATGGAGATGATGAGGGAGGTGGTGTAGGAGCAGGAATAGTAGGGAGATCTAATGGGAAGGGATCTGCTAAGCACCACAGTCTGTATTCTCCCAGCAGACCACCCCAACCCCACACAGTTTGCCAACATGTGGCCCCTTTCCTGGCCACCAACTCCCATGCAAAAGTTTGGAAGCAGGAAAGGATAAAGAGGAAAAAGCAGAAAGGGAAAAACAGGGAAAGAAAGATCATTAAAGGAATGGAGACAGACTGTGCTCTCCAAAGGCACAACCCTTCCACGTGGGCGGCATAGTGGTGCAGCAGTCAGTGCTGCTGCCTCACAGCTCCAGGGACCTGCGTTTAATCCTGACCTCAGGTGCTGTATGTGTGGACTTCGCACATTCGCTCTGACCAGTCCATTTCCTCCCACATCCCAAAGATGTACCGTGTGTTAATTCTCTACTGTAAGTTATCCACTAATGTAGGTTAATGGCAAAAAGAATCAAAAAGGGGAGTGGATCGGTATATGTGAGGCTGAATAAGTTTCAGGGATACAGGGAAATAAGAAGAGGGAGTGGAACTAATGGGATTGCTCCCCTGGGAGCCAGCATAGATGTGATGGGCTGAATAGCCTCTATCCATGTCAATAGGAGTACCAGATAAGAAATAGCAGCAAGAACTGGCATACTTCCACACACCAGCTCTGTTACTGTTTGGTTCATCCTCTGCCCTAAGTTTGCCTTCCTGGCCTATCCCCGTAGTCATCAATACCTTCAGTGTGCAAAAATCTATTGAATATACCCAACAGCTGAGTGTCCATTCTCATCCGTAAGGTTTTGACAGATTCCAATTACTGAAAGCATAATCTTTTAATCTTGATTTATTACCTTGATGTTGGTGAATTGTAAAAAGATCACCAGGACATTTACAAATGTTTAATAGATTTTACCAAATGCATTGCCTGGTATTGTAGGGGATATATAAACAATTATTGAATAGCGGCACAAGGAAAGATAAAGCATGTCTGAGACAAGGCCATGAATAAGCATGAAATACTACTGTAAGCAGAAAGGATTCAGAGTTGGTGCTCATTTTATAGTGAGAGTCAGGATCAGGTCAGCTTACAAAAGGCAGGAGGTTTGATCTTCTGTTTAATGTCTGGGGAACACACAGATTCTGGGCACAGAAGCAGAATTAAAAGGGATAAGGATTGCAATGATGCTGGATCTCTGTTCTCTTGGCCTGGCCTGGGATTCCTTGGGTTTCCTATGATGGGGTTGGGTGAAACCAGTGGCAAGGCCTTATCTTAAGTAATAATGATTCCTCTTTTGCACTATTTTTGTTACTTACAGTAATTTTTATGCCTTTATATCTTGCACTGTACTGCTGCCACAAAACAACAAACTTCATGACATTTGTCAGTAATAATAAACCTGATTCTGATGATTATCAGGTCTTTTAAAGCAGGGTGCCAATCATCGCAGCAATATATCAGCTCCCACATATTGGGGCAGTGTGTCAGAACTGCCCCCATTTGGTTGTACACATTGAGTTTCAAGTACAGGCTGACACCACTCAAGTTGCACCAATGCTGCATAATATGATTAATGTATTTTGTTATCTAACCACCTGTTCTAAGCACCCACCATTGGAATGCTGTAGATACTGTATCTACAAGACTTATATTATTTAGTGCATTTCATGGCCTCAAGATGTTCCAAAGAGCTTTCTAGCCAATGAGGTGAGGACACTGTTGCAAAATAGTAAAATGCAGCAACCAATTTGCTCCCACAAATAGTCACCAAATAATCTATTGTTGGACGTTAATTGAAGGATAAACATCAGGGAATATTTTTGTCGCAACTATCCTGCTTGATCTCAACAGGTCAGGGGACCCTTAATTTAATCTGTTGATGGTATTTCCAACAGGATGCACTGTAGCAACTTGGTCATGGAGTCATACAATGCAGAAAGAGGCCACCAAGTTCATGCTGACCATCAAGCAGTCATTTCCAATCCCATTTTTTGTCCAGCATCTGCTTTGCCAAGATTTCCTGTGATGCCTCCCCCACCATCCTCCCCATCCCCTACATCCAGGAAGACAAGGACAGTGGGAATAATTCCAAGTTACCCTCTATCACAAATACAATTCCAGCTTAGGGCAAAGTTGCCAATCCCTACTCAACCATGGTATGGGCAAACCTTCACCACACAGCTGAAGGAGGTAGCATGCCACCACTTATTCCAAGGGTGGTGAGAGTCCAAAACTAGAGGGTGCAGGTTTAAGGGGAGGGGAGAAATTTAAAGGAGATCTGAGGGGTAAGTTTTTCACACAGAGGGTGGTGGTTCAATGGAACGAGCTGCCAGAGGAAGTGGGATGAGTGGGTACAATTACAGTGGATAGGAATGCGGGCAAATGGGAGTAGTGTAGACAGGCATCACAGTGGGCATGGATGGGTTGGACCTGAAGGATCTGTTTCTGTGCTGTACAACTCCGTGACTCTATGACTAATTCTTTCTGACTCCCTTGAGTACCATTTACTTGAATATGGGTAAGTGGGCAGTACTCTTGCATTGAATCCTACTCTGGATCGCAGTTGACATATGCTGAAGTGGTGTCTTTTGGCTGAGGCACATCTGCCTATTCAGGTGATCCCACTGAATTATTGTGAAGAAGAGCAGGGGGGTTATACCTGGTGTCCTGGCCAATACTTGTTCATCAACCAACATCATTGAATCTGACTGTTATCTCTGGATTGTTATAGGGCTATTCTGGCATGGTGGCCGCTACGTTTTGCACATTATAGCAGTGAGACTTTCAAATCCTTCATTAGCTCTAACACACTCAGGACTCCATTCGAGTTGTGAAAATTAATACATGGATGCAAGTCTTTTTTAATCATTAAAATCAAGGGAAAATATGGCCCTCAGTCATATTTTAAATATCCCAGAAACTTAGTACTGTGATAAGGAACAGTTAAGCTGCATGAAATGTAAATATTCCTGTTTTCCCCAAACAGCTGCAGGGTTTTTTTATTACGGCACTTGACTGGAATTCTCTTTGTTGTTTAACTTGCCTCCATGGTGATGCATTCCTTTTGCCTCATGGTGCACTATGGTTTGGAAACATTTTCCCATTGGAATAGAAAGCATCACCATTTCTGGCTGACCCAGTTAGTGATTAAAGTCTGATGGCTAAGTTATCGGACCAGTAACCGGACACGGCACTATAATCCAAAGACATTTCAAATCATCCCAACACTTAAATGCAATTGATTGAATAAATCTGGAACTGAAGATCTAATTGCAGTAGTGATGACCATGTGACTACCTGATTGCCTTAAAACCCATCCGGTTATCTGATGTCCGTCCCAGAAGTAATCTTTACCTGTCTAACCCATGTGGTCACCTGCCTTCTAAAATGGCTGAGGAGGTCAGTGGTTCAAAGGTACTTAGAGGTGGATGCATATCCAGTAAAAAAAATAAAAATGAAACCTCTCCTTAAGGTTAAATTCCTTCCCAATGTGTTGAAAATTGTAACCGAATGTGTTTGTAAGTTTTACACCTGCTGTGGGCTGCTTCCTCAGACTGACCAGAAAATCCATTGCCCTGATTTTAGACACAAGGGACCAGGAGAGGCATCCAGATG
>JARFYF010000059.1:15317049-15327918 GCA_030265395.1 Rhina ancylostomus | reverse complement strand
TCGCAGGAGAACTAGGTCAACAATTTTAAGACAGAAATTTCATGTTACAGTCTGTCAGCATTGGCAGAGGACATAAAAGCTGAGGTCGCACCTTGTACCAGGATCTGCAATGAGTAAATCATCTCGCAGGAGATTCAGCGCCATCTCAGTATTCCCTTCCCACAGCAGACTTGTTGACCTGAGTCGCCTGGGTAACCCTGCAAATCATTTCAGACAACATTTCAAGAGTTCTGCAACAAAAGACAGCACCTACAGGGGCTTGCTGCAATCACAAACTGAAAACCATTAAAACCCCAGTGTATACTGAAGAATGACAGGGCCTAGGGAGAATGTGAAAAGCCAACAGGTAAAGCAACTCATTGGGTTGGGCAGTGAAGTGGCACAGCTAGTAGAGCTGCTACCTCGCAGCTACAGAGACCCAGGTTTGATCTTGACCTTCGATGCTATCTATGGCGTATGCATATTCTCCTTATGACTGTGTGGGGCATCCCCTAGGTGCTCCCGTTTGTTCCTACATCCTAAAGGCATGCCAATTGGTAGGTTAATAGGCCAATGTAACTTGACCCTATGTAGGTAGGATTGGAATGTGTCGAGAATAGATCATGGGGAAATTAGATTGCTGAGACCTGGCATAGACTCAGTGGGCTGAATAGAATCCTTCCATGTCATAAGGAAATATGGAGATTGGCTATGAGGTTTGTGGGTTAGCATTAGCAGGTGGTGGTTATGTTTTGTGATATAGTTTCTCTCCATTCACAAGAATGAATTCTGCAACTTACAGGCCCCCCAAGCCCAAATTTTCCAATGTATACGACTGGCTTGTACAAATCTGCATGTGCAGGGGTGGAAAATCAGCTGATAATCATCTTAGGTATACGTTTTGCACACTTTGTCTTCTGTAATCTTAACTCTTGTTCTGGACACTGACAGACTAACTTTCTAAAATATTAACTGGACCACATCAGTCTCAGCTCAATGCATATTTAGTTTGAATTGGTTTCTGTCTCACCTGATAGCTGACTGGCCATTCTTTTCAACGTCACAGTTGATACTTTGGTAGCAACTCTCCCTCTCTCAAGAAATACCAGGCCATCTGCTTCGTATTTTTGTTCTGAGTCTTTTGAGCTTCCCAATGGGTTCTTAACAGTAAAGTTTTTGACATATTTTGTTAGTGGGTCATCCAAAGATGCAATTTTTCCTTCCTCCCATAGTTTATACAGCATTATAGTGGGGAATATCTTGGAAATGCTTGCAATCCTGAAAAGGAAATTGATTAGGATTACCACAAAATTCAGTACTGCAAAGTATTTCACATTTACCAATACCAAACGATTATCCTATTTACTCGTTTTAAGAATGAAAATGTACAAAATTAGTCAAAACAACCTTTGATTTCTTTTCCTCCCCTCCACCTTTTTTTCTAATGAGGAAAAAAATCTGCTTCAAGTTTGGCCAGAAGGGAACTGATGTTCTCCAGTGATGAAATAACATTGACATCTACACCTTTTTGCACATGAGCTACTACACTTGGGTATATCTTTTATCATGGTTCAAATGCATCATTGACTAAGTGATTCCTGACAGTTGAAGGAACTCACAATATCCAAATGACTTCTCTTTTATACAATGTACGAAAACAGCAGCTTTTTGTTTGACTGCTGATCACTACTCTCTACATATCCATCATTTCAAATAATTTTCCAGCAGAAAGGATCCAGATGGAAATGCTCCAGCTTTCGTTTAGCCCGGATACTGTGTTCAAACCTCTGGTGCAATGGGCACTCTCAGGTGGGAGTATAACGTAGTAATGAAAGTCTCCTTTTTGGACTGGATATACGTGCACAGTGGATTCCCAGGGGTTGGTAACAGGACCACTGTTTTTTTTAATGTATATTAATGTTATGGAACTGAGTGTACATGGCACAATTTAAAAATTAGTACATGATACAAAACTTATGGCTTCTTGAGGATTGAGTGAAGATAGTAGTAGACATCAAGGAGATATAGACAGGCTATTAGAACAGGCTGACGGATGAAGTTTAATACTGAGAAATGGGAAGTGACACATGTCAGTGGGAATATTGAGAAGAGGCAATACATAGAGGCCAGAATTCTAAAGGGGCAAAAGGCCATAGAGATCTGGAGGTATAAGTACATGGATTGTTGAAAGTGGCAGGGCAATTAGAGAAAGTAGTTAAAATACACACAAAAAAAGATCCTAGGTTTTATAAAGAGAGAGACAGAACAAGTAAGTCATGACAAAACTTTATAAAACACTGGTTCACCCACAACTGGAGGACTGGATACTGTTCTAAGTGCCATGCTTTGGGAAAGGTGTGAAGAACTTGGAAAGGGTGCAAAAGAGATTTATGACCATGAATCAAGGGATGAAGGACTCTATTTTTGAATGCATAAGCTGGAGAAGCTGTGGTTGTTCTCCTTGGAGCAGAGATGGTTAATAGGAGACCTTACAGAGGAACTTAAAATCATGAAGGGTAAAGACATGGAGAGAAACTGCTCCCATTGGGGGACTGTGTAAAGAACCAGGGACATAGATTAAAGGTGATTGGGCAAAGAGTGCTGTAACAGGCACAACCCTCCCCACCATCGAAGGCATCTTCAAGAGGCAGTACATCAAGGTGGCACCCATTACTAAGGACCCTCAACATCTGGGACATGCCTCTTCTCATTACTACCATCGAGGAGGAGGTACAGGAGCCTGAAGACCCACGCTCAATGATTCAGAAACAGCTTCTTCCCCTCCGGCATCAGATTTCTGAACAATCCATGAACCCATGAACATGACCTTGTTATTCCTTTTTTTTGCACTATTTACTGATTTTTGTAATTTATAATAATTTTCATGTCTTTGCACGGTACTGCTGCCATAAAACAACAAATTTCATGTCAAACAAGTCAGCGATAATAAATCTGATGCTGATGTGAAGGTAGGAGTGAAGGCAGATTCAACTGCAGTGTTTAAAAAGGAGTTGGACAAGTTTCTGAAAGGAAAGAATTTGTAGGTCTTTGGGAAAAGGGTGGGACTAACTGGGTTGCTCTTAAATAGCTTCATCTGCATTGTAACCAGTCTGTGACTGCAGCATTCTGTCACAATGTTGAGCAAAGAGCAAGTTCACAGAGAACCCAAATGCAGCACACCGATACAAGACTGGAGTCAGGATACTTTCTCAGGACAAACACAGGCAACAACTGGAAGGAATCTTGCCTCAGAGATCTGAGGAGGAATCCCAACATGAAATGGATCTTCAAAAAGGAATAGAGAACACAGGACTGCTCTAAAGTAGACCACTCTAAGCAGCTAGGAGCCAACTAGTGCTAGAGAAACTCAAGTACTTATGCTAGGCCCCTGATGGGGTTCAGGTGAGTGTCATTATACAATCAGTCCAGCATGGAATCCATGTGCTATACAACAAGGCACCTAAGGGGCCAAATCAAGGGCCAGTACTCAGAACCATGACACATTCAAGTATCACCCCATAATAATTTTTCATAATGACTATAATATTTCATTCTTTGAATCTTCATTTATCAACAATAAATTATTGCACAGGATAAATAATGATATACCGCTTAGCATAATAGGCATTAGTTGATAACACTGCAAATGGCATCATGTATGAGAATAAAATATGCTCCATTGCATGTGTTGTAGCACACAAGTCTGAGAAGGCAGCTACTGTAGTGGGGAGAAGAGGTCCTGACCACAGTGGGAGCACGAAAAGTAGAAGAGAAATAAAAATAAAATAAAGGACTTTCACATCTGACAACAAAAAAATGCTGGGAAATGCTTGGCTGATCAGGCAGCATATGTGGAGAGAGAATCACGGTAAAATGGATGGCCTATCAGGGAAAATAAACACAAGATAATAATTTAAGATACGGGAGGCCATGTAATAAATTTGACAGGCACAAGATGCTGAAGGGCAAGTTCAGCATAAACACCACAATACACCTTTACATAGGGAATAATCAAGAGCTGCAATAGGCAGTATGAAGGATGGCTTCGACTATCCCACTGGTTATGTCTAAAAACCAGCCAGTGTTCAAAAGGAGGATGGTAGTGTCAGCATTCTAAAGGTGACTAAAGCAAGCAATAGGCCACCTTCATCTAAACCACTCTTGAGATTTATGAAGTAACAAAATCTCTTGTAAATATTTTACATGTTACACTAATGAGATGGGGTGGTTTAATTTAGCAATGTGGAATTAATTAATAATTGAATCAACTCCTGTAGAAAGAAAGACTGGTGCAATGCACCAGAAAGAAGGCAGCATAAATTTACCTGTAAGCAGTATATTCATTTGGCGGAGGTGAAAACTCATCTGAAATATTTCTTTTCCCAAAATTTCCAGTCCACAGTACAGTGTCATTAAATACTACAATAGCTGAAATGGACGGCAGACTCAATGGATGTATTTGATGACGCAAAAGGAAGTCAATCTGTATAAAGATAGAAATACGTACCTAATTTATTCATGAATATTTAAAGACAGAGACATATAATTTTGGCTCAAAAACTCCTGAATGAATGTGTGCACTTTGTGCACTTGGAATACTGAATATGTATAAATAATAGTGGTTCTGTGGTTTATATCACATCCCATGTCAGCATGGTAAGGTGACAGCACTCTTGCCTCTAAGCCATAAGGTCGTGAGTTCAAATCCCATTCCTAACTCTGGCATGAAAGTTTAAAATCTATTGCAGTATTGAGGGAATCTGCACAGTTGGACAGGCAGTCTTTTGTATGAGACGTCAAATTGTAAAAGGTCCCATGGCACTATCCAAAGTGTAGTTTTCTTGGGAGATGTTTATGTGAGCTTACTGTGCACAAATTGGCTCATGTTTCCTGCAACCCAGTTATTGGCTGCCTTGAAGCAGTGAAAGGCACTACATTAATGCAAGTTCCAAAAGATGAATTTAGCCAAAATGCTTTTAAGTATTTACATTTCATTATTTTAAAGACTTGTGTATTCTGCAGTCTTCTTTCTTCTGAGTTGCTTTTCTGCAAATCCTTTCTAATATCTTTGTATGCTTTCCACCAACTACATGGTTTCAAACAATAATTTATGAATAATCTCTAATCCTTTAATTTATCAGCCTTTTCCAGATCTTTTCATGTTATATCAGCTGCAAGGTTCCATAAACCAACAAAAAACTGAATCCTTTCGTATTTGCTTTTATCTGCATAATCCAGATTAAAGTTTGTCTCTCATATCTCATCCAGTCACAAAAAAAAACAATGGTCCAAATCTCACTAGCTGTTGCTAGCGGTTGAGAATGGAACCACCGTTGTTTAAATGCCAAAACTCCTGTTACGTTGGACGTCAAGGTTTGTTTTTTAAATTTAAGATATCACAGTTCAGTTTTTGGAAAATGGAACCCAAAGAGTCGTATATGACATGCAAAAATCAGTTTCAGTGAGAGTGCATTAAAAGAGCAATTTCTTATGATTTTTAAACTGAGTTGTATCCAATTAAGCAAGCAGATAAATGCGCAATTTTTCAGGAGCTGGTACAGAGAGGGGAAGGCACAGTCTGAAGGTGATTAAGTTAGGGGCTTGTGACAATGTCATACTTCCATGAAATATTAAAATGGTAAAGTTCACTTTTTAAATTAACTTTTTAAATATTATACAGATTGCAAAACAATAGTCAGATTGAATGTACTTGATTGCAGTAACTGACATATTGGAATGGAGCATTTAACTTTCACAGAAACATAGAATCAGGTGCTATTTTAGGGCAAAATGACTTGCTCTGCGGTAATTCTGGCTGAGTAGTGACGGAATGCCCTTTCAGATCTGTCATTATAAAGCGGATGATTTTCAGAGGACTTTGCACAGGGTTATTTTGCAAACACCTGAAATCCATGTTGATTCATGTGATTTCCTTGGACTCAAGGGAGAAGGCTGAAAACATCAGTGCCCCACTGTTAAAGTTCATTGAATCACTGACAGCAACTTCAGGAGTTCTATGCTAAACTCAGCAGGTGTGTAAAAAAAAATCACTAAATTGCTATCAGCTTCAAAGAATAAGAACAGTAAACACAAGCAGCTTTGACACCTTCACAGGCACTAAATCCTGGCTAATTTACTTACAAACCTTTTCTAGAGCTTCTCTTAGAATTGGTATGGGATGTACCAATGGTACAGGGTTGGGATGCCTTGGGCACATTTGGACTGGTTTAACCTCATGAGATGAAATATCTTCACCTGAAAGAGACAGAAAAATAACACAGCAAAGAAATTTAACTTTTAGACAATATTCATGAGGCTGACTCTCATACCTAGACAATACCATTGTTACTGAACAGCAAAGACAGTACTTCAATCAACTCAGTACAAGTTGCGCGTTAAGAGTGAAGGTTGCACTATAAGTGATGAGAGGAGCAGTTGGAAGTGGCAAGCAGGGAAAATAGCTGGTTAGTACTTGTGTCAATTGTCCACAGGAAATTAGCAGCATGGAATGGCACTGATGATACTAAGCTTCATTTCCAAGTGCAGAATTGACAAACCTCCTTTCACTTACTTGTGGCTTGCTTTGGAAGTTTGTACTGCCATACAAAGCAGCATGTCATGGTGATGGACACAATTACAAAGAAGGCCATTCCAAGATGAGGCCATTTCACATCCGTTACAAAGCATTTCTTCACACCTTCCCCATCAGCACACTGTTGAAAGAACACAAATATACATACATCCCATTGCTTCCTCCTCCAACCACTGCTATGTAAAGAGGATAACGATCCCTACTATTTTCGTATCCAGAAGAGTACTTGCTTTGGAGAATTTCATGCTCTTGATGGGTTCAAAAGTTCAAAGCTATCTTCAGCTTGCCTACAACCAGTGGAGATGGCTAGAGATTGCAGTGTAATGGAAATAAAGAATTTGTAGTATAGCATGGGTCAATTTGTTGCACGTCACTGGCATGCCACTGAACCAATAACAAAGGCCAAATCTTCATCCTGGACAAACATACACATAGTTGACCAGCTTCAATCAATTCTTTAGTACATGAAATGAATGTTTCTCACATATTCAGTGAAGAGAGGCTGCAGTTCTGGTGTGCCAAGTGATAATAAGAGTTCACACAGGCAAACTTACAAACTTGGAAAAGCTGATGAAGAGCATCAAAACAGGTTGGACACTGCAAAAAGCTGACAATTAAAAATAAACATTTAGAATAACCATGAATAAAACTTTTGAGCAAGGCCACTGGTTTAACGTGAGTGAAAAAGTCAATAAAGTTTTCATTAAGTAATTGTCAAGATTTTTGTTACTGTTTTCGCACACAATTCAGTCCATGGAAACTGGAACATAATGACTTCACATATGACGAATAAAAAGCAGTTTCAGTGGGAGTGTATTGGAACATGAACTTGTCTTGATTTGAGCTGCAGTTATATCTAACTCTCCAAGCAGATAAAGGTACAATTCTTGCAGGACCTTACTTAAAAGGGTGAAGGTGATGTCCAAAGGTACCATATTTATTACTTAAGGGTACTGAGATAATGTCATACCCCCAAGAAATGTTAAATTTTGACACTTTTTAAATGGTTTTTACAACTTTGGAAGTGCACTGTAAACCCAGACTCTTTGCATTGAATTATAAATATTTTTTACCATTATCACATCTAGTATTGCAATGCCTATGTGAACAAATGTAACGAGGAATTGCACCTCATTATCAGGGTGACTCAGAAGATGGCACTAAGTGACCTTGATCAGAAGAACGGTTCCAACATGAGTTCTAGGTCGAGGTCTTTCAGAAGGTGGTAGAAGCAATGATTAACCAGACTTCCCTTTGAAGAGCTGCACTGTGGTCATACACTCACCATCACAGGATAATTTCAGCCTGCACCCAGTGTTTTGAGATTTTGGGCCATCGATTACAAAGTCAGAATTTCTCATCACTTAAATAAGAATGAGTAATTTTCATAGTGGATCTATGCAATATTCAGGAAGGTAGTAAATATATTTTTCACTACATCAGTTTATCATTCATTCACCTGCATCCAGCAGTCCCATGCATTGTGACATCTTGTGCATCACAATAATATCCTTCCCCATCCCACCCAAGCTTCATGACCTTCTGGGAGACAAAAAAATTAAAGAATTAGGGAACATAATGAAAATTTGCTTTTCAACCCCTGTAGTCCAGGAGATTACCCACTCCTTGATTTGTATTATGCAGCACCCGCCCGTCCCAGTAAGGAACATGCCAAGCTCCCAGTGCCCACCATGAGATACAACTGGTACCAGAGGCCCCCCCCATTCTCTCCCCTAATCACCTTTTGACATCTCACCTAGTACTGATCTTCCATGACTTGACACTTAACATTGATCCATTCTAATCTATTTAGTTCAAACAAACTGGTTACTAGAATATAAACTATTGCTTTTGTTACTCAGTTATGTCCTTCAAGGAAGGAAATATGCTTCCCTTGCCTGGTCCTGCCCACACACATCTCTCCACTGTCTTCCAAAATGAACCAGGAAATTAATCAAATTTAGTGGCAATTAGGGATGGACAATAAATGCTGGCCCAAAACCATCCCAGGAAAGAATTTTCTTTTTAACTCAATTTATAAACTTTGATCAGATCATGTCTATGTTTATAGTTCTCTAAATTGAAAGGTCCTAGTTCTTTTTACTTCTCTGGATAACTAAAGATGTTTTAAACTGACAATTAATCCTGTCCTCCTCTGCACCTTTTGCAAAGCTTCAACATCACAGACATCCTCCATTCAGTTACCTTCCGCTGAATGGATTTGAAGAACAGATTACACCAAATCTATTTCCAAGAACAGCAACAGGCACAATACATGAGACCAAGTTTTATGAACAACTTATGTTTGCCAAAATTGCTGCTAAAAATTTTTAGCAATGTTATTTTTGTCACATAGAATTATTTTTTATAATTAAGTCAAGATGAGGTATGAGAGTCCACAATGCAGCTTGTTGAGCAAAGGCAAGATGAAGTAAGTCAAGTAGTGCTTAGAAAATGTATTTCAAATATTGCCACAATAAATAAACCTAGTGTATAACACTGGATTAAAAAACACAACTAAGCACCCACTCACATCTGCCACCACTTGGCTCTTATACAGGTTGGTGGCTTTAACACACATTGTAAAACACGTAGACTCAATTTCTCTCCACACCCAACTGCACACGAGCTGATACTGGAAAGCAGGACGATGTGTGCACATGAGTCATGAATGTTAGGCAGAAAGCACTTAAAAATGATTGCTCATAAGCCCTAACATCAATCAGTTCTTCATTCAACCTGTCAGCTACAATTACTTTGAAATTCTACAACTTAGTGCCTTCATCAAAATGCAACTACAACCTGACTGCTCAAAATTAAATGTCTAAAGAAAATGGCAACCAGTGCCTTTTCTCGGAGTATAAGTGCCATAACTATTTTTCACATTTTTTTCACATTATTGTCAGCAGGAAACTCACCCAACGGCATGCTTTACTCAATGGTGGCATGACGCAAAGATACCTTCGATAAAATGCCCACCTCAGTGTTTAAATCATGGGATATTTGCGATGAAAGGTTGTAAGTGCATTGGTTCTGACAGTTTCAGATCATGGCGAATTACCAATGTGGTCTGCTCTGACAACTCATTTTCTCCTTTCCTGACGTCATAATCCCTGGGTTTATGTCTTAAATCTACAAGTGGGAAGCAAAGTCTTTAATCCTCCCATTTAATTCACTTTTGACCGAGTAGATTTCTCTCAGGAGGTAAAATAACACCAAAATACCAGTTTACTGTAATTACGCCAATGCTTTGTTATGAACTCTGCTGAAATCATGCATTTTGGCTGTGACTCCCTAATATTGGATTCAAATGGCTAATCATAGAGTATTCCATAACCAAATATGCAATACAATTCTGTTGGCACACTACAATAACATTATGTTTTGAAAATAGAAATATTGCATAATTACTTTCAAGGGTTTTTCTGGAAATAGATCATGCAAATTTTAAAACTAAGGGACCAACGACAGTGGTCTTCTGAAAAGAGCAAGGTGTGTGTGGAACAAAAGTCAGAATAGGATCTAAAAACACACACACACACATACACAGAGTGCATATTATGGGAGAAGGTTAAAAAGTTACCAAAAGTTTAGATAAAAACCCAAAGGCCATATAAAAAAACACCAGAGTGAGATTTAAAAACAGACATGCAATTTAAAAAACAGCAAATTCCAACTTAACCATCTTTTAAAAAGGAAATGCCAGGACAGATATTCATGGTTCATCTTCATGCTTCTCTTCTTTTGAGTCATGTTGTCTTGAGAGACACCCAAAGGGGAAAGGAGTCCTTTAGACCTTTGTGTAGATTATTCAGCTTCCAGTGATTGGTCACATCCAGCCACACATACCATGCATTAGCTTAAATTTTAGGAAAGATATTTTATCTGACTCAGAAAAATACTACCATCTTCAGGGTAACCACTGCCTGTGAAATCTACAACCTTCTCTGTGAAACTGACAACTCAGGGAGTGGGGGACTTGTCAGAAGCTCCCTGGCTAACCACATGGTAATATTTAGTTTTCACTCCAAGTTGGTCCCCATTCCAAGAAATGCAACAGCCCATTGAGAGATGCTCCCTTCCCAATTCCATTCTGCCCCACCAAACTGATAAAAACAATTATACCTTTTTTGTATGATAATTGTAATCCAGCAGCATTCGAAGGTCTCAACAATAAGTATGTTTGACAGGAAGTGCCAAACCAGGAAAATAACATCTTGGATACAAGTTCAACATTCCTTTCTTGTCTTTGCAAACTGTCCCTAGATAAAATAAATGAAGTCTGTTTGGTTCTGTAA
>JARFYF010000059.1:15300538-15312727 GCA_030265395.1 Rhina ancylostomus | reverse complement strand
TTATTACCAATGCCTCCACTATCTCTAAAGCCACCTCCTTCAGAACCCGGGGATGCACCTCATCCGGTCCGGGAGACATCAGTCTTTAGGCCATTTAACTTTCTTAGCACCTTCTCTCTACCAATCTTAACCGAGCGTAGTTCCATTTCATGAGACCCCTGACAATCCGGTACGTTGCTTATGTCCTCCACAGTGAAGACCGATGCAAAATACCCATTTAGTTCCTCTGCCATCTCCTCATCATTCATTATAATCTCTCCCACAGCGTTTTCGATTGGTTCAATATCAACTGTAGTTTCTCTTTTACTCCTTATATACTTAAAAAAACTCTTAGTATCCATTCCAATGTTGTCTGCCAGTTTCCTTTCGTAATTCATTTTTTGTCTTTCCTAATTGCCTTCTTGGTTTATTTCTGCAGGTTTTTAAAAGTTTCCCAGTCTTCTGTTTTCCCAGTAGGTTTCGCTTTTTTTATATGCCCTCCCTTTTGCCTTTATTTTAGATTTCACTTCTCTCGTTATCCACATCTTTGCCTTTTTTCCTCTCAAAGCCTTATTTTTCTTTGGAATTTATAGTGGCTTGCAAAATTCTGAGTTGCATGTTTGGATAAGATAATCTGAATATTTGATCCCAGGGCAGCGGAATGCAGAAATAGAAGGTACATGTTTTTGTTCAGATGGGAGAAATAGAAAGACGATCTGAGGGCCAAGTTCTCTTCACAGAAGATGCACAGGAGGCATAAACAGTTGCACAGTTTAGAAGACATTTGTACAGGTCCTTGGATAGATAATGATTCGAGGGATACCAGCCTATTACAGGCAACAGCATCACTCTTGGTCGGAGTTAGAGTCAGTGTGGACAAGCTGGCCAGTCAGGGTCCATTCTTTTTCTGTACTTTTCCATGATTCTATGGTGGGACCAAAATGAATCATTTCAGAATGCACCACTCATAGGTAGGTGATTTAGATCAATATGATGTCATCAGCTGAGAGCAAAGTAGAGCAAAACACTCTCCTGCATGTTCCATTCCTCGAAAATCGACACCCGCATTAAGATAATAAGGAGTGGACTGGGTACCCTCACTTTGGTGGTCAGATACAAATGTATTCGACCGTCTGTTTGGTACTGAACAGAATCGGTGGATGAGGGTCCCACCCTTATTCAAAACGAGAACTCGTCCTCCATCTTGATGTATTGTCTTCAGAGTGTGAAGCCGGTAAGGTCTCGGTAGTATGTCGCTGGAGAAGTGTCAGTCTGATCAGCAGTCCACATAGCATCAGTGCAGGCACGCTGGTACCCAAGGGGAAACTCCAGGCAGATGCCGATCCTAACTACGCTAATCAATTCACATTGATCATACTACAGCCATTTTGAAGTAACACCATATTTTACAATTTATTTCAGTTAATTTAACGGCGATTGTGATCCTATCCCGAGGAAAATGTGATCTCTCCAAATGCATCCCTTGCTACCTGGTGGCCATGGCGGCGGCAGATCCGATGGGCGTTGTCTTTGTTGTTATAATGGAGAAGATTAATTATATCTATTTGTTTGCCAATTTCTTGCTCGTACCTTCAGTTTGTTCTGTGACACTTGTCCTGGGGGTTGCAGACATGGACTATTCCGTTTGGTGGACTGTCGCTTTCATGTTCGATCGCTACATTGCGGTCTGCTGTCATAAGCTTCGTAAACAATCTTGCACCGAGGACAGCGACCATAGTGACAGTAACAGCGGGCGCCGTAAACTGTGCTCAGTAATTTCCGTTTTACTTTGCAGTGGATTAATTGCGCTGCGTTCCTAAAGCTGAATAGTTTACGTCGTCCTTGTGGAGAGCCTACGAGTTATTTGACAATACGATTACTCCGTTGTTAGCAATATGTTGAATTCTGCTGGTCAACGCTTTCACCGTTAGACATATTGTCGCAGAGAATACAGTTCGCAGGAGACTGCGGAACAGCAGTGAGAATCAGAAGAAGACAGAGGTCGAAAACCGCAAGAAGTCAATGATTCTGTTGTTCGCTATATCAGGGAACTTCATATTGTTGTGCATGCTCTACGTTGTGCATTCCACGAATTGGCAAACAAAAAACTATACTTACACAAACAGATACTACTGAACACCTATATATATCCTGCAACAGTTTGGGTTTATGTTGCAGTTGCTCAGTTCCTGCACCAACACCTGTATCTATGCACTGACGCAGAGGAAATTTTGGGAGGAGGTGAAGAATGAAGTGAAGTATCGATTTACACTGAATGGACAACTCTGTAAATAAAATGCAAATATGATTATCCTTTTGTTGAGCTGGAAAATGAATATTTCGATATTTATCTTTATTGGCTCAGGAAACTGCCGGTTCCATCTCACACCATATAACTCAGTAGCTTTAATGTGAAACATGACGTAATTATCACCTTCACACACGGCGTGATTATTGATCCGTGCAACATCAGATTAAAGTGCATTGTGGCACAGGAAGAAATTCAACTTTGTTGTGACAGTGTGACCCGGAACTTGTGGGATTTCCGTACTTTGAAAGAATGGTTGACTGCTGCTTTTTCAGTGAGCGAACACCCCGAAAGAAACACAGCTGAAACTGAAGGACAGAAAGAAGGTCAACATAAAAACCTGGTCCTGTCATGGTTCTGAGTTCTGGTCCTCATTTGGCTCCATTAATGCCTTGTTGTCCAGCACGTGGATTCCATGCTGGACTGATTGCATAACAATACACATCTGAGCCCCATCAGGGGCCTAGCATAAGAACCTGTGTTTCTCTGGCACTAGGACCAGAATATTGGTCTACCTTTGGGTATACTTTGGCTCCTAGTTGCTTAGAGTGGTTTACTCTAGAGCAATCCCGTGTTCTCTATTCCTTTGTGAAGATCCAGTTTGTGTTGGGATTCCTCTTCTGATCTCTGAGGCAAGATTCCTTCCAGTTACTGCCCGTGTTTGTCCTGAGGAAGTATCCTGACTCCAGTCTTGTATCAGTGTGCAGCATTTGGGTTCTCTGTGAGTTTGTTCCGGATCAACATTGTTACACCTCCAGCACAGTTATTCTCAATACTGGTGACTCACAAGGTTGGGTCTTCATCCCTCCCTATACACTCATGACTGCGTGGCTGTCTGCTCTAACTCTACCTACAAGTTTGCAGATGACACCACCTTAGTGAGCCATATCTCAAATAACGATGAATTGGAGTACAGGAAGGAGATGAAGAACCTTGTGACATGGTGCCATGACACCAACATTTCTTTCAATGTCAGCAAAACTGAAGAATTGGTCATTGACTTCAGGAAGGGGAGCAGTGCACATGCTCCTGTTTACATCAATGGTGCTGAGGTCGAGATGGTGAAAGCTTCAAGTTACTAGGAATGAACATCACCAATAGCCTGTCCTAGTCCAACTACATAGACAGCATGGCCAAGAAAGCTCACCAGAGCCTCTACTTCCTCAGGAGGCTAAACAAATTGGCATGCCCTTTTTGACTCCCACCAATTTTTATTGATGCACCATTCTATCCAGATGCATCATGGCTTGGTATGGCAACTGCTCTGCCCATGACCACAAGCAACTGCAGAGAGTTGTGGACACAGTGCAGCACATCACAGACACCAGCCTCCCCTTCATGGACTCTGTGTACACTTCTCGCTTCTTTGGTAAAGCAGAAAAAAATAATCAAAGACCCCACCCACCCAGGACATTCTCTCTTCTCCCCTCTCCCATCAGGCAGAAGATACAAAAGCCTGAAAGCACATACCACCAGGTTCAAGGACAGCTTCTATCCCGCTGTTATAAGACTGTTGAATAATTCCCTAGTATGATGAGATGGACTCTTGACCTCACAATGTACCTTATGACCTTGTACTTTATTGTCTACCTGCACTACACTTTCTCTGTAGCTGTTACACTTTATTCTGCCTTGTTTTTTTTTAAACATTGTTGCACTGTTTAATGAATTGATCTGTATGAACAGTATTCAAGACAAGTTTTTCACTGTACATGTGACAATAACAAACCAATTTCATGCCCTCCAATCCAGGCAGCATCCTGGTAAACCTTTTCTTCACCCTCTCCAAAGCCTCCATACCCTCTCTATAATGGGGCAACCAGAATTGAATGCAATACTCCAGATGCAGCCTAACCAGAATTTCATAAAGTGGCAATATAACTTCCTGACTCTTGAACTCAGACTAATAAAGGCAAGCATGCCAATACACTTTCTTTACCACCCTATTGATTTGTACGGCCTAATTAGTTAGGCATAGATGATGATCGACTCATTGGCTGTAGATGTTGAGACATTTGAAATAACAAGGCTCATTGAAAATAAACCATTGAGAACAATAGAAAGAAATTTGAGGCAGATCACGTTATTGTCAAAAGCCAGTAATGACAAACTTTGGCCATTGATGTGATAATAGTTAACCTTGGATCAAAATGATACAAACTAGCTCTCTGTGCTGTACTGCTGTGGCTGTGCCATGATGTAGAACAACCTGGAAATGGCGACCAAACCTTGGGCAGCAGATCCTGAAGCCCTGTCCCCAATTACTCTCCTAAGTTTTTCGAAACTAGACAAAGGCCTTTCAGCAGTTTTGTAATTGTCTCCAAAAACAATTCAAAGAGGAATTAAATTACTCAAAGTTTAAAAATATAAACACTTTTACATGCTAGAGATTAATTAGAATGATTAAGATCATGGAAAGAAAAGAATAAAACACTTAAGTGAAATAAATGGTATTACTCATCAGCATGCTGGCCAGTCAATTCAAGATCACTGCTTTTAATGATAATGGTACAATGCTTAATGATAGCATTCTCACTTCAAGGTCAGAAGTTGCAGATTCTACTCCTGCCATACAACCTAGAATGATAAAATACTTTATGATTGGAAAGTGCTTAAGCCAAGTATGGCATTAAAGTAGCCTGTGCCACTCACTGGTACAATACAATAATGTTTAGAACAGCAAATAAGGTTACAACATACTGGTTTTCTGCTGCCCTGTTGAGACAGGAATAAGCTGGTGATGATACCAACACACTGGAGCTGCCGCTCCAATGCTGGACTTGGAACTGAGCTCAGGATGTGTGTGACACTAATGCTGAATCTTCTATTTCAGGCTACTTTAATACCACACTTACAGTAAGTTGCAAGGTATTATTGGTAGTGGTTCCAAAATTAGGAACACACACTGGAAGAACTCCTTCGAATAATGCAATGAGGTCTTCTATATTCACCTAAGCAAGTGTGTCATTCAAATTGCATTTGTACAAGGCGGAGGGGATCACTGACCTTGATGGAAAGCTTTTAAAATTTTATTTGATCTTAGTCATTTAAGTCAATTCCTTGTACTTAAAAGGTGTTTACTTGTTAAATTTTTTAGTAATTTTTACTTCTGATAATTTAATCCTTTTGAGCTGCCTTCAAAATGCCTATAACCAAACTGCTCCAAAGGTAGTTAGCATCTAGTCAACAGGGTAGTCCTGGCACACTGCCTTTAGGATCTGCTACCTGCTTTATAAAAGAAAAACAGACCACTGCATTTTGTGGGACATCCATACAGTGAGGCTTTGCACAATGAGTCCCTCGGGACTATGAATGTGCAGCCACAGGAATGGTGAGGACAGCAGCTTGAATCAAGCATAATCCAGCCCAAGATAAGAACAGTTTTGCCACATCATCTCTATGAAGTGGCATGTCAGACTAAAAGAAATTGTGAATTTCTTAAAATGCTACTTTCAGGCACAAGTTACAATGAATTCCAAATACAGCAACTGATGAAAATTGGATGAAACATGCACTCCATTTAAAGAGGTGAATGTAATGGGGAAAGTACTTATGAAAAAGGTAAACAATGAAAGCTGCATCATTATGCAATTACAATCTGAATGAATGACATCTCCACAGCAGTCCCTTTGGTCACACCAAGGCCCTTAGGCTAACCACACCGCCAATGTGCTTTGAACCACAGGGAGATTTGGTTATAACTCACTTTGCATTGTCAGTTTACCCCAGCCAAAGTGACAGCAGATACACTACAAATCAGATACTTAAGGGAGGAGAACTAAAACAAATCAGCCTGAAAGTCCAAAGCAACCCATCAATCCCGCTGAAAAATACAAGAGAGAGAAAGCCAGGTAGACATGGAATTAGATTCTTTTACCTATGGATCTGATTCCATTTACAATATCTTGAGCATATTGTTTGTTTTGCATAGTTAATTATTCCTTTCACGGCAAAGAAAGAACTTTAAAAAAAATACCCTCACGTATCCAAAAGCATTTAACTGCATATGAATTATTTTTTTTAAATTGCACTTACTGCTATAATGTTATCATACCAGTTTCCATAGAATGTCAAATGAGAAATAAATGTTGGCCAGGACACCAGTGATAATTCCTCCTGCTTCAGGAATGGTGTCACTGGTTGTATTACATTTACTCAATATGATAAAGAGGGCCATGGCTTAACACACCTAAAAGAAAGCACCATCAATTGTGGAGCATAGATTCTGTACTGCTTTGGTGTGTTAGCATCAGTATAGATTTTTTACTCAATTCAGGAGTTACCATACAACTCACAGAGTGCATCTTCACTTATTTATGGCAAAAAAAGCTTGATGCTTGATCTAGGACAATATAAAAATAGCTGAACTTGTGAATTACTAACCTGGTTTGCAGGTACACTCCCACCCCCCAGAAAAGAGGCTGAAACAGTGATTCTCAGTCTATCCTTCTTCCTGAAGGATAGACTAAGAAGCTTGGTGATAACTGAAAGCAAATTAACTCATCAGAAAATAGACATTCCCTACCTTTACTAGCTATTCAATTCTCTAGTAACTTGTGGTACAAAAAAGGTAGCATTTTTTCCTGAAATCATTTTGCAGCACTGATTCTTCAAAATGCAGTTGCTGCATGGTTAAAATACCCTTGCACAATGTATCCAGAGTACTCTGGCTTAACTAACATATTTACAAATTTAATATGAAATTCTAAATCCTATTAGTTTGTTACAGTCTGTTCTACTCGTAAAGAACTTCAGTACTGCCACATTTAACACTATATATACAATATGTATATACTTAAATAGTGTATACAATACTTATGGTCTTTCCCTTCAAAATCTGCTGCTACACATTTCTTTGTCCATATCCTACATTCTTCCCAGTTTTAACCTCTCAATTTGCCATGCCACTTGGCTTCTTCAGCAAACCAGGTTAATTTCTCCAGCCCACATTCATAACCTTGCATGTGTAAATAAGAGCTCTGAACACAAGATCTCAGGAAACATGATGACCTTCATTCAGACAATCTGAAAGTTGTTCAACGAGCTCTGCTCATTGCTTTAAGTCATGAGATAATAGTAACAGATAGATTGGAGAAAAATCTGACAAAAAAGGGATCAGCTGAGTTTCTAGTTTTGTGTGATAAAGAATTTATTAATTTTACAAACTGAAACATAGATCAGAACATAAACCTACCATATACTGAAGTCAACTTTTTTGTTGAAGTTCTAAATATATCTTTCCTGGCAAGGCTCATTAATGCTTTCTAGATTATATTATTTGAGACTAATCTAATCTAGATTAGATATAATCTAGATTATATTATATTAGTTGAGATTTGTAGCTTTAAAAAGGAAAAATATCCACAAATTCATAAAAATAATTTTATGGATAATGCAGAGAGGCCTTGTAAAGTATGCTTGTCAGTTTAATGAATTTGCATTGTTTTTCCATTGTTCTTTTTCAATAATTCCAAAATACAAGGTCACCAACACTCTCTCAATTCCAGTGCAGCTTTCAAGAAACACTTTCCAAAGACTTGACAAATATTTTATACATTATAATGTAGAACTGTAGAAACTTTATGACAAAACATTTCCCTACTCGATATTTTCAGAATAAAATTGTGGACTTTACACTTACAATTACACCGGTCTTGTCAGGAAATTAACGACGACTTCTGGAAGATTTTTAGGCTCTCTCTTCAATGTCGTTAAAGACAAATGATACCACTAATAGATCATGTAAATTTTATTAGTCATTTATAATGTAGTTGCTGCAATTATGCAAAACCTGTTCAATATAGGTACAACTATATCCAGGGAATTACTTGAATTTGACAAAATTACACTGCATTCTTCAACCAAGTGAAAAATCTAACCTGAT
This sequence comes from Rhina ancylostomus, assembly GCA_030265395.1. Taxonomy (NCBI): domain Eukaryota; kingdom Metazoa; phylum Chordata; class Chondrichthyes; order Rhinopristiformes; family Rhinidae; genus Rhina; species Rhina ancylostomus. The sequence continues at coordinate 15,304,556 of JARFYF010000059.1, read as the reverse complement.
ATCTATTGCTTGCTAGAGATGACATTTAAAATTCCAAATATCCTACTTTTAACACTTAATGCCACTCATGAAAATAGGACAAGACATTGCAAAGGATTGTCCCATTAAACTAACAGATTGCAATTAAGTTGTTAAATATTAAGCCCATTAAAATTTTGTGCAGGATGTTTGTTTTGGAAAATTGTATTGCTAAATTCCAACGATGTAATGAGGACAAACATAACTGCCTTCCAGAAATAACTGATTAAATAACTAATTATTGTCTATTACAGCATTGTTTCCAGCAACACAAGTGGTACATTTCGAGTGTTCTTTTAAGGAAATCAATTACAAAAATTATGGTTTCTGTGACCGTTTTGCCAAGGATTATCCATAAAACATAATGAGGAAAAGCTTCTAATTAGTTTGTAGGAATGTGCACAAGGTCTCGATCTTTCAGGCGGTCACTTATTTTACACTGGACGACCACACTTGCCTTTCCCCATTTTATTAAAACAAAAAGTGACTATTTTAAAACTGCTCCTTTAAGTTCACAGCCAGTTTTATTTTACTCAGCATTTACTTTTTGTATTTTATTATTCCAGAAATACTTCCAGTATAGCCTAAATACAACAGTAATATAAATACATTAAAAAGTCATTTATGCTGGGGCAGATTTTTGATCATTGAAGTAAACAATTAAAATCTGAAAATGCTGCTGCAAAACATGCCCCTTCTAGAAATAATGCTAGTTTCAAAATCATCATAATTAAGAGGCATACTATTGGTCACCCACTGTAAAGTACACATGACTAACACAATAAATCTGAACCTTCTGCATATTCTTGAACTATTTGTTTAGCTCCGTTGATCCATTCACGTGAAAAAAAACCATAGGCTCTAGTTGGTCATATTTTGTTCATATACAAATGTAATTTTAATTACATCGCTCCAGCACGGTCTTATTCTTTCCCCTTCTGCAAAGTTTCCCCAAAAGGAGTAAGATTTGCCTGTAAGTTTGCAATTATTTGGTCACATCGCCAGCTTTATTCTTGTGCTATGCTTCGTAACACATATTTCACTGAGTAGGCAAACACTGCAAAACCAACAATGATGAACAAGTTTGCTAAAGCTCCCCCTAGGAGTCCGTGGTTTCGGTTGGCTTGTTGAAGGCCTTGGTGGTTGGCAGCTGGTAGTACTGCATGCCCATTAAGAAGTGGCATACCATTCTGGTGCATTTCACCATCAGGGATAACATCTGGTAAAGGCAGAGACTGGGCCCTGTTACTTAGTTCTTCCTGTGCCCGCTGCTTTTCTTTGATTTCCTGGAAGCATGAAGATAAAACCATATTATTAAACTTATTTGGAAACTCCTGGGTTCTTTTCATTATATTTTGTCTTTTCAAATCTTAATCTCACCATGTATTTTCACCCTAGAAAAATGTTGACCAAAAACCCTCTACAACCTTGCTTAGGCTGACTGCAAAGTCCCAACAGAAACTCACAAGTGTGATAAACTATAGTATACCATGGGGCAAGAAAAAAAAACAAATGCAAACTGTTGATTGCAAATTATGCTCAAACTTCATCTTACTTTTACCCAAGTCCCCTCAAAGAAAATTTGAAATTTTCAATATCGTGGTCCCATCCATAAGCCCTTCATACTTGGAATCAGCTTTACCCACTATATACCACCTTAGTGGGCTTGATTTCAAAAGATCAGCATTCATGTTCTGCCAGCTGACAATTAGAAATCACTAAAGTCAGCTCCTGGCCCCAGGATCACAGAATGACAGGCTACCCTCCAAATGATAATCTTCCTAGATGATGTCACCAGAACACCCCAAATGTAGAGTTACTAACATTTTATAACCACTTATGATATACTCCCTGTCCCTGTCATCCTACAATTTATCCACTTTAATTTACTGCTGTGCTTAGCTCCAAAAAAAATTGTTTCATAGATTACTAATGATTTCCGTAACTTTCCCATGCACCAGCTCCATTCCAACACCTTTTGATTTTTACTTCGCCTGCTAAAAAAATCTTTACTGATTGACACAAAATGCTTTTGTAAGGAAAATATTTAAATACTTCAGAACATAGTATCATTTTTCCCTCTATTACCATTCCAAAATATGATTTTTACAGGCCATATTTTGCCTATATCATGATTGGCTAGCTCATTTTTATACGTTAAATATATGCTAGAAAACTCCCAAGATTAACGATGCATTTATTGCTTTAACCCTAAATGTTTATGATTACTTACCTCCACTAGATCTGGAAAGAGCTCACAAAACACTTTATCCTTTAGATTAAAGGCACTGCTTTGGGCAGCAAGTTGTCTTTTCTGCCAAGAACAAATCAAAATTAGTTCAAGGATTAGTTATGAACTGCTTGAAGGCATTTTGAAGAATTATCTTTCAAATTAAAACACATCAGTAGTAGAGATGTGTCATAAATGATTTTCAAAAGAGGAGCAAAATATTGAAAGCATCTCACCTCTCCTCTGGGATTCACTACCATGTTCCTATCTACAAAATAATGGATTTTTAAAGATTTTAAATGATACTACTGATTTAGGCAGCAGTACAGATAAAATCAAACCATGACCATATGAATACAACAGAGATTACCATCACATTGTGATGAACTCTCACACAAATGGGCAGTCAGAACAAAAAGTTAGTTGGATAAAAATTGATAATCTTCAGAGCTAAAATTCAATCCAAAACAAATTTTCTGATTCAGCTGTGCACGTTATCCCATAATCCAATCCAAATATCTTCTTCATCCTTGCACCCAAATGAGCAAAATTTTGACACTTACCTGACCCAGATTTCAGCCTCCAACTCTCCTTCCCCAGAGAATATGTCAAAAACTTTTCAGCATGCATTACTACTACACTCTCCATTGGAGGGCTACACTTGGTCTTCAAAATTCTTATTTCCCTCCACTGAGCAAAATTCTGGGATACACCCCATGTGCAGCCTTCTCTTGTTCCCCCTCAACTCTTAAGAGTACTTGACTCAATAAGTTTTAACTAGTTCAATGTATGTGCACCTAGCATCATATAATATTCACATTTCAAAATACCTACACAAGTGGCTTCTAAAAGCACCAAATTTTTAAAATTGCAACAGAATGGAGCCTGACAGGCAATGCCTCATGGCGTACGGCATGTCCAAGCTTCATAGTGCTTATTGAATGCATTGGAAGGAGATCCTGCCAACTGAAACGTTTTCATTTAATAGATTTTAAACATTATCTCAATTGGAGCAAAACAAATCACAACTTAAATATCTACAAAAATACATTTCAAACCAGAAAATGTTAAACTTAATATCTAGAAATTAGTACAAGGCACTGGCTACTAAGATATCCAGATAACTTAGGTAGCGATTAGCTTGATTTTCTCCATGTCTTAACAGCTGAACAAATTGCTTTGTGTCAAAGCAGTAATATTTTAAGGTGGCAGTCTTAAGTATAGAAGTGAAAAATAGCAATGTGGTCCACATACCATCAGTTTGATACCAATCTCAAATAGTACTTGGGCCTTCATTTATCAGCCAATATCAACTTTTCCAAACAGTAAGTGATCAAAAGGAAGAATCAAAAATGAGACTCGAGACTGCAGATGATGGAATTTGGAGTAAGAAACAATCTGCTGGAAGAACTCAGCAGATCAAGCAGCATGTGTGAAAGGAATTGTTGATGTTTTGGGTCAGAACCCGGCATCAGGACAGAGTGGAGAGACAAGAAAATCCCATTCCTACATTGACCTGTCCATCCTTAGCCTTTTCTACTGCCAGGATGAAACCACATGCAAACTGGAGGAACAACATGTATTATATTCCATCTAGGTAGCCTACAACTGAATGGATTGGATATCGAGTTTTCCAGTTTTAGGTAACCATCCCTTTCCCTCCCTACCATGACCCTCCATGCACCCCCTCTCTCCTGATCCTCCTCAAGTCTTCCCATTTTTGTCCCTTTCCCCCCCACAAACCCTCCCGCTCCCCTTTCACCCCTCGTT
>JARFYF010000059.1:15285995-15300438 GCA_030265395.1 Rhina ancylostomus | reverse complement strand
CACTCCACACACAGATTCTCTTCCTGCACCCCCCCCCCAACCCCTTTCTTGCCACAAGCCTCCTCCTCTTTAAACCAGCCATCTCGCCTCTCCACTCAGTCCTGATGCAGGATTTTGACCTGAAATGTCGACAATTCCTTTCCACCCATAGATGCAGCCTGACCCACTGAGTTCTGGCAGATTGTTTGTTGATCAAAAATCAAGTTGTGATTTAGAACCATCACATATTAATAAAACACCTTAACCATTAGTAAAAATGGACATTAGGGAGACCTGCAAAAGAAACAAGACTCGCTTACCCATCTGCAGTCTGTTCAAAAGCTTTACTTCACTTGAATTCATAACATTAAATAGTCTATCATGGTTCCAGATGTGCCCATTTGTTTTTAGTCAGTGAGTTGTTAGTCATGAGAAGAAAGAATCAAATTTAATTGCACCTTCTAGCTGGGGAGAATTTTCATCTATATTAACAAGAAAAATAACAAGCAAGGTACCTTAGCTTCCTGATTTGGAATGTCATGTGGAAGAGGATAAAAATGAAATGTAGAACCACTACACTCAGTTCAATCTTTATAAAATCAACTAAATGATAATAAGAACTCACTGTATATTCTGAAGTTTCAATACTGCCCAGTGTAGGGCCTTTCTCTACCATGAAGCTAAGGAGACCCGTCAGGATTGTGGAAACAGACCAGGCTGGGTTCCAGGTATCTGGATGGAAATCAGTGATTGAAAGACATAACCTGCAAGGAAAAGTTGTTTGCTGAAGTTTATTCTTTTTCAACTTGGACTTGTGCAACTTCTCAATTTGCTTATCCCATAATAAACTGGTAAACAGAAAACTCACTCTTTGTACCTCAACTTATCCAATAAAAATTCCTCTGGTATTCTTAATCTGAACAATTTAAAGCTTTTTAAAAAAAATGCAAACTAGATATCAGTTAATGATACTTCTATGAAAATTTGTTACTTGAAGTAACAATGGACAGGGTGCAAAGAGTGGCACATCAGCAACTTCCCAGGACTAGAGCATTTTGCAAAGTTCTGGAAGATTAGTTACAAAAGCTGTCTTTCTCAAATGAAAAGGGTGCACTGGTTTTGGAGAAAGGAAAAGAATGCAAAATGTAGGAAAATAAACAATGTGGGACTTTAATAGATATAAAAATATTTTTTGTTCTTATAGAGAAATTCTTAACCTTAGACATTCACACATTGCAAAGGCACCTCAAAAGAATTTTGACAGTCAAAGCAACAGTTTTTATAAACTTTATACATGTTGCTCGAGAGTTCAGTTGAAAAGTTCATTCATCCTTTGTACAGTACTTGGATTTCAAGATAATAATTTTATGTTTGTAAAATACAACTTACCAAAATATAATTTAGAGGTGACCACTGGAACAAAGATTTCTTATGGTCTCATTATTTTCTAAAAATACTGTGAAACAGTAGCTAATCAAATGACTCAAATTAACAAATTGTTGATTGAAGATATTATGACATCAGAGAACTATTACTTCCGTAACAACTCATTTCAATAGATTTACAAGAACTGGCAAGAAGTGTGCCTGAATGAATATGCGTAATATAGAATAATGGGAAACAGCGATATCTCAGATTTAAGTCCAAATAATTGGCAGACAAACATGGGAAGTAAAAAGCATTACCAGACATCCAAATGTAGAACAATGGATCTACAGGATATCCCTAATGACCCATTATTTGGAAAAATGGCATTGCACCTGGGATTTTAACTTTGTAATACATGTATTTAATTGCAAATTTATAGATGGAAACCTGCAACTCTATCATTTGCTCCATATGTAAAAAATGTGCAAAACCCAAAAGACTTTAAAAACATTTGGATAAGAATAGTAATTTGTTTATATTAGAAATGAAAGTCATACTGTTGATCAAAACAATTACAAAATATGCAAAGATTTGTGATTTTGGCATAAATTTTGGCAAAATTTCAACTGAGAAAATCAAGTTGAAAATGTTAAACTGATCCACACGACTATTTGCAAAAATCTCTTCGATTTCAACTTGTAAAATATTCTATAATATTTATTATGCTCAAGCTGACACACACATCTGCAAAAGCAACCTCATGAAAACTTTAATACACAGTGGGTTCCACAGGCCTCAGTTCATCATTTATGCAAAAAGCAACCCCAAAAATTCTAAACCTCATTTCATGCTACTATTTCTTCCAGATTCCAAATTATTTTCTCTCCTCACCTTCAGCTACTTTTCTATCAATCACTAACCAAAGATGAAATAATGAACCCAAGCCCACGGCTCAGTCATTACTGGATTAGGAATGCCTTCACCTCCAGCATCCTTTCTTCCCATCAGGAAAGAGATTTACCTACATTCTGCATCTCTCAAAGGCTTAACTAATGTTTAGAATGGCTCATGTTATGAATAAATTGAAATTCAAATGAATGACAAAAAATTTATGATTAAATAATGAAGGAACCGTTTTAATATTCATTGGTATCTTGATAGCTGGGCAGCTGATGACGACTTCAAATTGGTTACTGCAAGTGTAATGGTCAACCAGCCAGCAGTAAAAATTCAATAGACAAGTTATTTCAGCTAGGCAGACAAGGATATTAAATGTTTACAGGTTGTAAGCAGCTAATTATTTTAGATCGGGGCTGTTTTAGGGTATATCATTCCATATTGGAGACTTATTTTGTTTCATGAGGTAAATATTTTAGAAAATCTATCAGGCAGACTATTGATCTACTTGAGATTTGACACCCCGAGTATGAAAAATATTTGATTTTCCAATTATTCATTTAGGTCCAAGTGAAGAGGTGGCAGATTTCACTTCCCAAAACAATGTTTTAAAAATTAATTTCTGCATTGCCAAGCTGGTGCTAGTCGAACACCAAATGTTTATGGGGATAAGAATATTTCCTTGATAGGTTTTCTAAATTAAAACATTATTAATGCATTGAAATATTTATCATCCAAAAGCAGATTTGTGACACATGGAAGACATTTTAGTGTAAACTGGTAAAAATGTTTGCTTTCCCTTCATTTACTTACAAATATAATTTATAGCCAAATTTAATGGGTCAGATAGATCAGGTGAACACAAGGCACCTTGTTACATTTCCAGTTAGTATACCAGCCAGAATACAAGTTTATCGTCACAAATATGCTACAAGATTCTTTTTACATGGCATAATGTTGGTTCACTGAAAGTCAGGGCTTGCCAAGTGGTTTTATGCATTGAGCAATGAGAAAGAATTCTTGGAGAAAACCCAGATTAACAAAGACATCCTCAATGGCCAATGACGTACAAAAAAAATGTTTAACAAGGCTCCTTCAAGCCTTAAAACTATGTAGCCTTCCGGACATGCAATAAAAAATTTTTAAATACAAGTACATCCAGCATTACTGGATAAATATTGTTAAAGTTCAGTCTTAACTTGGACCAGTTTGGAAAACATTAATGCTACTTTTAGTACCTCCTTGAGATTGGCAAAGAAATTCATGGTGCCAGAAACTAGAAACACTTTCATTTTAAAGAAATTAAAGGGGTTAAATATTTTTAAAAGAGTTAAAGACTGGAAAGGAAAGATAGAACCAACAATAGTAACTACTGAACTACTTTACTTATGGTAAAAAGAACTTGTCTTTAAAGTTATATACAACTCATGAAAACCTTAAATCTTATACAAAGTTCCTTACCGGGTATTACATTTGAATCTTCCATTAGGCGTAATCATATAAATACTGGGTGGTTTGAATGGAAATTCTCTGGGGAAAACTAACTTCCCATGATAAAGACCACCTAGATTTGAATAGGAAAGAGCATCACTAGATTTTTGAATCCATGCATTCTATAAGTGAAATTTCTGCAATGAAAACTTTACAGCACAATTTTTGAAGAGGAAAAATAGCAGAAATCAACAATTTCATAAGAAAAATGCACTTAGCTACAGCAGTGGCTGGTTGAGTGAGAACTGCAATTTTTCTCCCACATTTGGAAGTTATTTACTATTTGTTGTAGAATTAATTGGTTACAATAAAAAAAAAATCAGACATTGGCTGAACTATATTTCAAAGCAACTCATTTATTACAAGTGAATGTCACTTTTTCCCCAATGTAGTAATATACTTGACATCTTCCTTCTCTCAAGAACTCCATTCCACTGAGATAGTATCCTACCTTCTAAATCTTCTTCAACATCAAACACTCATTAAAATTAATGTCCTCAATATATGTAGTGGATTAACACTTTATAGATCTTTAATTTTAAAAATGTTTGGTTTCATTGGTCTCCATCTGCAACCAAGCATCCATATTCACTTGAAACATTTCAACAAATAAACATTTTGCTATTTAAAGGAAAACATCTCAAAGCCTCAAAATAAAATTCATTTTTTCCACTGAGAGCTTAAACCCCAGAGCTTACATCACAATCGAGCCTAACTCAGTTTTGTCAACACCTTGGTTGTATAACCATAGCATCTAATTATTTACCAGAACAGTTCCAGAGAGGGAGGATTTGAGTTATAAAACTAAACTGGAGAAACTGGGATTTTCCTCCATGAGGTAAAGGGAGGGCGAGAAGAGATTAGATAGAGGTGTATTATCTTAATGTGCTAGCTATTAACTACTGATCAGTATGTACAGTGCTAATACATACCCTCATATGGTGTTTTCTCAGGACCTCGTACCACATAGTGCCTATCAAGACAAGATAACTGTTAATAAAGCACTACTTTCTCATTCTAAATACACCTCAAATTTAGTACAGCCATCATCACATCCAACTCAATACAACAGTTGTTCAGGCTATAATCCGACTGCGTTTTAGAAGCTTTGTTATTGGAAATGTTTTAAAACTTTAACCAGTGTTTTTATACTCAAACACAAAAATCCAGAAAACAACCATGGAGTTGCATCAAAATAAAATTTCTAGGAGAATAATTACAGTATTTTTATTCCAGTAGAGGCCAAAGCATTGAAGCGATGTGGCATCATTTAGATCTACGAAATATCCTACACTTGTGTAACATTGAAAGATTTGACCACAAACATGGGATTTTGAGATGTTAGAGGAGGATATTATTAATTAATTTACAAAAATCAAGGGTTCCAAATTACATGGTTGAGACTTTTTTTTTTAAAACTTTCATGTAAACTCTGATAAGTTTCCCAAAACAGAATTGCTTTCACAAACAAAAGTGCAGGATTTACATAAAATTAGAACATGATGATGCAGAATTGGTCAGTGTCTCCAATGATTAGTCACCTGGCACATCTGGCTAATTTTGATCAGAAAACAAAAGATGAGTAATAGGCTTATTGGGTCACGTGATCCAAAGTCTTATTTGCACAGCATGTACACATGCACTTTAATCTTGTTGGTTAAGTATACATGAACTATATTTACTTGTACTTCAAACGTTACTGCATTTTACTATAATTATTGCATGTAGCTAAAGCATTACACATAACTACATTCATGCTAGTTTAAAAAATCCCAAGCTAGGGTCTGTGCATTCACCCTCTCTGGATGTCTCAATTTTGGATCCTTAATTAAATCCCCATTCAAGTCTCTTTTGTTCCAAAGACAGCAACTATATCATAGTCAGACTTCGCTCACATCCATGATTCTCCTGCCCTGCAAGATTCTTAATTCTGCTCTGCAACCATCACATCCTTCCTGTTATGAGGCGATCAGAACATACACAGAAATGCTGCTCTGAATAAAACCGACAACGCTGTCCCAAAGTGGAAGTGATAGATTTTCAAAATAGCATCCACCTTCCTTTTTAAGGTACAACTCCAATGTGTGGACTATTATTCTCCCCTTGATGCCCATGGACTGTTTTACTAGGGTTCCTTGATGCCACACAATTAAATAACGCCAGTTGAGCTCATCTTTGCAATTCAGCACTTCGTCCATATTTGAATTACAGCTGTAATAAAAACTTAAGAGTGTTCCTAATAAAACCCAAACTGAGCACTGCAAGATGATAACTGGTAAGTGACGCTGCAAAGATAATTTGCATTAATTTGCTGATGATTGGGAGCAATTAACAAATTGGATGTATCCTATCCTTTGTTGATAGGACATGTTTGAGCAATTTTCCCACATTGTCTAGGAGATGCCAGTGTGGTAACTGAACTGGAATAGTTTGGCTAGAGGTGCAGCTAATTGTGAAGTACATGATTTCAGTACCACAGCTTGGACTTGGTCAGTTTCCAAAATTTTACTGCATCCAATGCTCCTAGGCAGTTCTTTATGCAGAACCAATCAACTTAGTTGAAGGTTAGTTTCTGCAAATAACAAGGACTTCAATATGAAACACGGAGTGTTTGGCCCTTCTGGCTGAAACTGGTTGCACATGAGATTATAGATAGGAGTGGAATACAATCCTACTGTTGCTTATGGCACACTATGCCTCAATGCCCTGTTAAGCTCAGACCTGAATGTAGCTTGGTCAATTTAGATGGACAGTATGATGAGAATATTTTAAAATGCATTTTAATGAATGAGAGACAGTTGCCAACATCTAACAACAGCATCAGTCATTACATGAGGAAAAATAGAGTAACAGCTTTAAATAAAAGGAAAATGACATCTAAAAGTTCTTGAAAAGGCATTATGTGCCTTTTGTTCAAGTTCTATTCCTGTTTTGCTCATGGAAGTTCAATATTTCTAAACAGAATTTTGAGCATTACTGCCAGAAGAACTTGGAATTTAAACAATTATATGTCGATACACATCGGAGCAAGTAAAAGTGTGTCACAGTAATCCATTCACATACAGCACATTGGTATCAGCACTACAGAAACTGCACGCCTGCTGTATCATTAACACAAAAATGTAACAATCAAATGGGAGTAATGTTTCACATTAAGTGTGTAAATTTGAAAGAATCACAGGAGGATTTAAATCAGCTATGGATGAGCACTTATGGATTGTGCACTTAGTCTGTGCAACCAATGCACATTTGCAAGCAACAAAGTTAATAGGTTGCTGAACAATGAAACCAAACAGTAAACCTCTAAAGAGCTTTAGATAGCTCGCACCTAGTGCTGGTTCCACTACTAAAACACACAAACAACCCCCTAGGATGTTCCCTGATGCCAGAAGTTTAAGTTAAGAGATATTTGACAAACTTGATTTCCAGTTTTGCAGGGAATTCACCCTAGCGCACACACAAGACATTAAATGTACAGAAAGTCAATTCAGGAAAAATATTTTAAATTAAGCAAACATAAACCACATTTTCAAGGGAATAAAAGACAAATTTAGAGTTGCCAGCTCTTCACAGGTTCTCAATACATGTAATGGACTCAGCAATGAAAACTCATGAATTAATTGAACCACTGAATGCTACAATTGAGCACAATTTCAAGATCATTCTGCATGCATAATTACTCACCTGTAACTACACTACAATTTTGAGATATGCAAAATACAACTGGTTAATTTTCTTTTTGTAATGCTGTAAACTCACTTACCATTCAAGAATATTAGATGGGAGGGGTTCGGCACAGATATAAGGCACTGGATCTTTCTTTATGCGAAGATAGTCCTGTTTCAGTCTCTGGGTTGCTGTCGTTGGAGCTCGCTTGTTACTGTTGCTGCTCATCTTTATGACAAGAAGAAAAACTAAAATTTAAAATCAAATCATTTGAGAACTAGCTAGAACTACAAGAACAAAGTTAAAGCTGATAAAACTGCCTCGCTCTTTCTCAAAGAATTGTTTGGATACTAACCCACAACTGCATAGTGATCAATTTACTGAATACAGGTCATCCCCAGGTTGTGGCAGGGTTCCATTCCTGTGAACTCTTCCTAACCTGAACAGTTCACAAGACAGAAATGCGACCACAAACAGAGTTCCCAGGCGGCAGAAGATGCCCACAGCTCTGCAGCAGCTGGCAAATCTATCCTGCCAGTCTCCCAAACACTTATATGTATGGGCTGTACACAAGTTTGGCACTTGCAAGCTGGGGAGGACTTGCAACCAGATTATTGACCCAAGAGTGCAAGGTCAAATTCCACCACAACAACATGGGCAAATGATAATTACATAAATTTGGATAAAATAACATCAGAAACCACCAGATTATCATAATAACCCATCTAAAATCTCAGGGATAGATTTCTATCATCTTACTCAGACTGGTCTATACATGACTCTGGAGCCACCAGTGTGGTTGACTTTGAACTGTCCTTTGAGACAGCCCAGCAAGCCACTCAATCAACTAAGGAATAAATGACAGCAAAGAAACAATTGAACTAATACAATGTTTAAACTTACAAGATATCAAATTATCTACATTTATAAAAGTCAAACACTGTGAAGATCCCTATGATGCATGTTTCTATTACTCTGACTTGTAATGATTCCAATATGTCTCCTTCTGAATCATCTCAATGCTGATAATACTCTGCAATTTCACATTAAATTCTGCACACACTGTGCACATAATCACAAAGCTTACAGCACAAAAGGAGACCATCCAGCTCATCAAGTCTGTGATGGCTCTATACAAGTGTGATCCAGCTGGTCCTTCCCCTATGCCTCTTTACAGTCCTGGAAAAACTTATCAAATTCCCTTTTGGCAGGTTATCAATACATGTAAATGGGCTTGGTAGTGAAAACCCATGAATTAATCCCCAAAATGAGCTCCCTCTATGTTGTAAGGAAATAAGAATGTCATAATTAAATCTACCTGCACTGTTCACCCTGATGGCATATTCCAGATCCTAACTGCCTGCTGTGTAAAGAAAGGTTTTCTCACAACATCTGATTCCTTTGCCAATCTCCTTCATTACCCTCTGGTTCTTGACCCTATCACCAGTGGGAAGTTTCCCTCTATCCACAGTCTAGATCCTTCTCAATTTTAATAACCCACCCTCAGATACACCCTCCCCTCAAATTCCTATATTTCAATAACAGCAAACCCAGCTTCTCTTCCTTACCTATGTAACCAAAGTCACTCCTTTCTGGAATCATTCTGATAAATCTCTTCTGCACCTTTTCGAAGGCCTTCATATATTCCCTAAAATGTGGTGCCCAGATCAGAATTGAGGACAAACCAGCGCTTTTATGAAAAGTTCATCATGTTCATGTTTCTATTTATACAGCCTAGGATCTTATTCATTTTTTAAAAAATCTTCAACGATTTATACACACACACCTACCACTCTCTGTTCCTGTCCTCTGTTAAGAGTTGTGCCCCATAATTTATATTGCCTCTCCTTGTTATGGCTACTGAGATGCAACTCTTGATATTTTTTCTGGGTTAATTTCAGCTACGTGTCCCTCCATTCCACCATCCCAACAACATCCTTGAAGTCACCTTCTATCCTCCTCACAGTTTACCATGCTTCCAAGTTTGGTGCTGCATCCTGTGCACCCAAGTCCATAACAAGAATGTAGTCAGAATAGGTTAAAGGTAAATTTAGTGGGGGAATGGGACTGCTCTGTGAGCGGGCATAGGCTTGATGGGCTAAAATGGCCTCCCTCTATGTCAAAAGGAAATATGAAACATGGAATCAACATGCATCATGTAGTGGAATTATGCAGGCTCAACTTGGTTTTACGAAATGGAAATTATTTTTAGCAAATTCATTAAGAATTCTTCAAACTTAACTAGCAAGATGGATGTGGTGATTTGGATTTCCAAAAGGAGCTTCACAAAAAATTACCACACACAATATTATTGAAGGTAATACATCAGCATGGATAAAGGATGAGCTAACTAACAAAAACAAAAATCAGGAAAAATAAGTAAAGCAGGGTAAACTGGGGATTGGAGCAGAGGTTTCCTCATATTAACAATTAAGTATAGAACAGTGCACCATAAGCCAAATTTGCCAATGATGCAAAGACAGGCCAGAAAGCAAGTGTAAGGAGTTTGGACAGGGCCAGATAGATTCAGAAAGCAGACAAAGATTTGGCAGATTGTATATAATGAACTGCGAGGTCATCCACTTTGTGAGGAAGAATAGAAATGCAGAGTTATGTTTATATTATTATCTTATTAAAATGGAGAAAGGACAAAGAAAGCTGATGCAGAGACATCTGGGTGTCCATGTATACAAAACAAAGTTAGCATGCAGATTCCGCAAATAATTAGGAATGCAAATGAAATGTTGGCTTTATTGAAAGAGCGATACAGGTCGGGAAACTAGTGAGATTACACCAGGAATACAACAAATAGGTTTGGTTTATTTAAGGATATACTTGCCACGTTGGTAGTTTAGATGGCTTCATTAGGTTCATTGCTGGAATGAAGGGGCTGCCTTAAAAGGAGCAATTGAGTAACCGGACATATTTTCACTGGCATTTAAGAGAATGAGAGGAGACTTTATTGGAAGCATGGAAGATTCTGAGGGTGAAGTGTCTCAGGGCAGATATTGAATGTTTCCCATTGTGGAGAAATCTGGAACAAGGGAGCATAGTTACGGAAAAGGGTTCAGCAATTTAATGTGGAAAGAAGGAGGAATTTCTCTCTTGGACAGCCACGAATCTTTGGAATTTTCTATCCCAAAAGGCTCAGTTGTTGAATATATTCAAGGCCATGATGGACAGACTTTTGGAATACAAGGGAGTCAAAGGTATTGGGAAACAGGCAGGGAAGTGGAGTTCGTGCCAAAATTAGATACGCCATGATCCTACAGAAAGATGGAGTAGGCTCAAGGGACCATGTGACCTCCTCCTGGCCTTATTTCTCATGTTCAAAATTAGAAAAGAAAATGGGGAGAACAAGTTCCTTATGCCAATTGGTTACAGTTCACAAATTCAGTAGATTTGAAGCACTGAAGACATCTTCAGGACATAAATATAGATCAGTAATGCATGTTCTTTCCTTCTGATACATACAGCAAGTGATGTGAAAATTACTATCTTTAAGTCCTGTTTTTAAACTGCTGTTCTTCATGCTCAAAATTCACTTTTGCAGGACTTCACTGCTGTTCCTTATTGCTTCCAATGTGACGGGAGTAATCAGTGCCACCAGTAATCCCACAACCTGAAGTATTGGTGGGTTAATTGGCTCTTGTAGATTAGGCCTTGGTATATGCAAGTGGCAAAAGCATCAGAGGCAGGTGATGAGAATGAAAGAGGACAAGCTGCAGGACTAAGAAATACAGAGGTGGTGGGTGGGAAATGGGACCGATGCAATTGGTCTACTGGGAACCAGCATGGACTTAGTGGACTCGATGGGCCACCTCCTCTCTCAATAAACAAACTACAGGGAAGGATTCAACTGTGTTTCCTTTATATTGTAAAAGGACAGAAAGCACATATATGTCAGTGACAATAAACCTGATTCTGAAAGCTCAAATAGTGCAAAATAGAAAGAAACAAAATCATTCAATACAAGGATGAATTATGAATTAAAACAAGACACTAATTGGACAGTCTGTCTGTCACTTACTTGGCCCAAGTGAGATAGGCAGATGGGCTTGCTCTGCAATATATCATTCTAGAATTTCACAAAATTGATCAAGCCTTCCCTATGCAAATGCTGAAAGTCCTAACAGATGAACCCCACTTCCCTAATAATTATAGTTTAGCATCCCTGTCATTATCCTGCTGAATTAAAGCCCATGCCCCAAGGCTTTAATGTAAAGTACATACGTCTGCACACAGAACTACTGCTCCCCATTCACTGATGTACAAATTTATTATTTATTCACCTTGTTTTACTCTCAGTCCTGAACATTCCAATGTTTTAAGTTTCCTCAGAACTTTTTTGAATTTTCTTTCCAGTTTATAAATCTTATGTTCAGGGGTCACTAAATTTCAGTATTTTCCCTACATACAATAGACAAAATGGTGCCAATAACCAGCACCCCGGTACACCAGCTTCAATCCTTCTTCAATCTCAGCAAACCCTACTAATACCATCCCCTTTTTTCCTTACCAGCCATCTGAACTTATGGCATCCTGCTGAATCCTGTGACACTTACAGAAACATGCCCATTAAAAATCCATGGACACACCTACTACATCTTCCTAATGCTATTAAATGCATCTCACATAGTGCGCTTCAACAAATCTGTTTGTTCTCAACTGACTCACATTTCTAAATGTTCGTTAATTTCCACAGCTGACATCAGACTAATGATAATAATTACCTGGTTTATCCTCCTCTCCCTTCTTGTACAGAGGTGTTACAATGGCTACACTTCAGTCCACTGGTATAATTTGAATATCTAAGGAAGATTGAAAAATTGTGGTCAGAACCTCAGCCACTGCCTCTGCAACTTCCTTCAGCAGCCTTGAGAATATGCTTTTAGATAACTTTCCTATCTCAAGGTCTGCTAACAACTTTTCTGCCACTATCTCAAGGCACATTCCATGTTATGTTCTGGTATATCCACATACACACTTTTTAAATACCTGACACCAAGTATATTTTCATCCTGCAAATTTAAGTTTTGCCACACTATCCTTCTACCTTTCAAGTATGCTTATAATGCTCTCATTGCCTTGCTCTTAACTGCTATCCTTTTCTACATTCCTTCTTCAGTCCTGTTTTAATTTCCTTATGAATTTTAAGCATAGAACATAAATATAGTACAGCACATGAACAGGCCCTTTAGCCCACAATGTCTTTGCCAAACAGGATGCCGAATTAAAGTAATTCTCTTCTGCCAGCACATGATCCATATCCCACCATTCCCTACATTTTCATGCATCTTAACTGCTTCTTAAACACCACGATCAGATCTGCTTCCATCACTCCCCCCAGCAGCTGTTCCAGGCACTTATGAGGTCTCTATTCAGCCTCCACACTCCAGAGAAAACAACCCAAGCTGGTCCAATCTCTTATAGCTCATACCCTCTAATCCAGGCAGCACCCTGGTAAACCTCTTCTGCACCCTTTCTGAAGCCACCATGTCCTTTTTGTAATGGGGCAACCAGAACTGAACACAACATTCTATATGTGGCTTAATCAAAGTTTTATATAGCTGCAACATGATCTCCTAACTTTTACACTCAATGCCCTGATAACAGCAAGCATGCCTAATGCCTTTTGTTTTAAAAACACCTGTGTTGTTACTTTCAGAGAGCTATGGACTTGCACCCCAAGATCTGTTTGTACATCAATGCTCCCATTTCTTATTCAAGTTCTTTCCCTATTCCTTTATATTCTTTAAGAACCCAGTCTAATTCTAGCTTCCTAAACCTTGCATATACTTCCTGTTTGAATAAATTTACAATCCCTCTTGTCATCCAAGGTTCACAAACCTTGGCATCTTTATCTTTCATCCTCACCAGAACATGCTGGTGCTCAACTCTAACCAGCTGGCCTTCAAAAGACTCCGATGGCAGATGAGGATTTACCCCAAACAGTGACTCCCAATCTACATCCCCAGTTCCTGCTTGATACTGTTGAAATTAGCCTTCCTCTGATTTAGCACCTTCAAAGGACCAATCTTAAACTTACAGAATTATGAGCACTGTTCCCAAAATGCTCCCCCACTGAAACTTTGATCACCAGGCCAGGTTCATTCCTCAGTAGACAGCCTTGTACAGTTCCTTCCCTGGTTGCATTATCTACATATTGTTTCAAGTACCTACTAAATTCTGCCCCATCTAAGCCTCTGGCACTAAGAAGTCTCAATTAATATTGGGGAAATTAAAATCACCCACAACGATCTTGTTCTTCCATCTTTTGATGATCTGCCTACGTCTGTTCCTCTATCTCCCACTCGCTATCAGGAGGCCTATAATATACCCAAGGTAGAGCAGCAAGGTAATTCATGGGAAATCCAAGGCAGGACAACTTGGCCCCACGATATACTCTTCCTGTGCTATATAGGAAGTTAGGATCACTTCAGAAATGCAGGCATCTCCAGCAGCCATCTCCCTCTCAAACAGATACATCTCACAGAATTCTATTTGGGGAGGGAGTGGAGGGGAAAATGGCCTCCATGGAAAGTAGCTGTGGCACCATATCAGGCCCTGTGGCCCACAGGTGGGGGTGGGAGAGAAGGAAGGTGGTAGGGAGAGAAAAGACAAGGAGTGCTATATTGATATGGTTCAATTGTAAAGGAGGCAGACAGGCATTTCTGCAGCCTCAAATTAGATTCTCAAATGATGTTGTCTTCCTGATTCTCCTAGGGAGAGAGGCTGTAGAAAATCTAAAAGGGAAGGGTAAACAGCTAGAAGTCATGGTCCACATTAACAACTTAGACAGAGATGGTTGAGATCCTGCACCATGAATTTAGAGATCTAGGTCATTAGAATATAGATTAAAGAACAGGACCTTTAAGGTTGTAATCTCTGGACTACTTCTGGTACCACCTGCAAGAGTAGGAATAGGAGATTGATGTTAGGTCAGCTGAATGTTTGGCTGAAGGAATTTTTGGATCATTGAACTGTTTCTGTGAAGGTGGGACCATTATAAGGAGGACAGATTGCAACTGAACCAGAACTG
>JARFYF010000059.1:15224322-15236794 GCA_030265395.1 Rhina ancylostomus | reverse complement strand
CCACACCCCACCACATCACCCCTCACCTTCCCAGCCCAGCACCTAACACACCGGACAAACCCCACTCCTTTTCCTTGCCAGCTTCCTGAATTAGTTCTCATATCTCTGTACCGCAAGTTGAAGCTTCTGCAAAAAAAACGATGTTCCTGTCTTGCTGAGCGATACATGTTGGCACTGCAGCAGAGGATAACCTGGGTCTACCTGATGATACATATGTGATAGGGACAGGCAAAGGGGAAGCAGCCACGGTCAGCAGGAACATGTGTTTTATGAGAAGGAAGGAGAATTGAAAATAAATTCACACAATGTGGAATTAGTGGATGAGGGAGAGAAGGGGAGATGGATGGGGAAAGAGGGGCCCAATGGATGGAGAAGGGAGGAGTAAATGGTTGCGAGGAGAGTTGAGGAATGGATGGGGAGAGAAAAGGAGTGGTGGATGAGGAGAGGAGGGACATAAGGGAGGGGAGAAAAGAAGTAAAATGAAAAAAAGTGAAAACAGGGAAATCACTGGCAACAAAGGGAGGGTGAAGGGGAACAGTAGCGAAAGAGAAGGAAACAAGAAATTACTTTTCTGTAGCACCTTTCGTGTCTCAACAATGTTACAATGCACTTTACATACAAGAAAATGTATGATGTAGGTACAGAAGGTTTCCAAAAGCAGGAGACCATTATCATGGCCAACATCTGCAGGCAAGTCACCTTTACTGGAAGTATGGCAGTCCTATTGGAGATATTGTCATGGGAAAGTGTTGCTGCTGTGGATCCCATGTTGGGCATGCATTCTGCACAGCTTTGGTTCTGTGGAAACGTAAGCTGTGCAGTAGCAGTTGGTCATAGAGGGTATGAAGGATAGTTTCTCGACCCTCCAAAGCTGGAAGAACCAGGCATAATATCCACACTTAGCCACATCAGCTGAGCATCAACCCTGACAGAGGCTTTTATTATTCTGTGGACCTCTGTGGTGAGTGTCACCATTGGAGATAATCCGGAGCTTCCACATCCTTTAGAGTAATCTGAAATGTAGCAAAGGCATCTTTCACGTGCACAGACAGGTTATGACCTCTCAGTGCCAATGTAGGACCATTTTCATACCTTGCAGAAAGTGAGTTAACATTGTTTAAGTCATTTGCTTCAGGGTTGATGGAAGTTGTAAATCAGAACGGTAGCACATTTAAGAATGATCTAATTCATTATTCAAAATGCACGGACCCCTTCATCAATTGAAATAAAAGTGTTTTATTTCAATTTCTGACACAAACCACAACAATAATTTGTGCTTGTACGGTACCTTCAATTTATCAAAATAACTGAAGGCGCTTCATATGAGCGCGATCAAACAAAACTTGACACCCAGCCACATGAGGAGATCAAGAGGACACATGAAAGAGAGAATTGAAGAAGTGAGTTACAGGAAGAATCTTGAAGGAAAGAGAGGGGACGATGTTAGGGGGAGGGAACTGCAGAGTTTAGGGTCTTGGGAGCTGAATGCACGGCTGTCAATAGTGGAAACAGAGGCAAACAAGGGAAAATAGGAGCAGGAGTAGGCCGTTCGCCCTTCCAGCCTGCTCTGTACTTTAATGTGATCATAGTTGATCCTCTGTCTCAAAACAAAATGACCGCTCTCTGCCCCATTCCCTCGATGCCTTTTGTACCCAGGAATCTAGCTCTTTCTAAAATATATTCAGCGACTTAGCTTCCACAACCTTCCACAGTAGAGAATTTCACAGGTACGTCAACATCTGAGTGAGAAAATTTCTCCTCATCTCAGCCTTAAATAACTTCCTCCATATCCTGACACAGTGACCCTCAGTTCTTGAACCCCAGCCAGGCAAAATATCCTCCTTGCATCCAGCCTGGTGCACTTTCAATGACATCTCCTTCCATTCTTCTGAACTCAAGTGAACGCAGGCCTGGTCAACCCAATTTTTCCTCATTTGACAGTTCCTCTGTATCAGGAATATGGCTGGTGAATCTTCATTGCACTTCCTCCATGGCAAGTGTACGCTTTCTTTGGTAAGGGAGACAAAAATTGCAATCCAGATGTGGTCTTCCCAAGGCCATGTATAATTGTAAGAAGACATCCTTGCTCCTATACTCAAAACATCTTCACTGCTTGGTGCACCTGAAAGTTTGCTTTTAGTGACTGCTGTACAAGTACACCCAGGTCCCTTTGGAGATCAACATTTCCCAATCTATGGCCATTTAAATAATATGCTGTCTTTTCAATATTCGGACCAAAATGGAGAACATTTCTATCTCAGTTCTGTCACAACTCCAGTTTTACAAACTGGACATTGGATAAAGAGCCTGAAAACTTCAAGTCAGTGGAAGGGTCAAGAGAGGTAGTGGTGGGGGCCGTCCGTGTACTTGTGGGAACTTACGGTGTCAAAAAGCAGCACAGGGGTAAGAAACACATCTTTGGGGAAACCCAGAGGTTAATATTGCAGGCGTGGGAAGAGTAACCAGTCTAAGTGGTTGTCTACAACTGAACTACATCTGTCCAGATGAAGGGTCTCAACCCAAAATGTCAACTGTCCATTTCCCTCCAGAGATGTTGCCTGACCCCCTGAGTTCCTCCAGCGCTTTGTGTGTAAGCTTAGCACTGGATAACATTTGTAATTTCAGTATTGTGGTGGGGCAGGGATTTAAGTAAGGACTTTGAAGACGAAAGAGAGGTTGGAGATGGGCACCATTTGCGAGGAGGTAAGGAATTTTTGGAGAGAGGTGATTTGAAGGAAAGAGTAGAGAATGCAAAGTGAGAAAACCAAAATCATAGGCCCTGTGACAATCAGCCTGTGGGGATGGAACTGGCAGAAGCTGCTTCTTGGATGGAAAAGAGAGTGGAAGGGACAGGGGAGATGTACTTAAGATAGTTTACAGTAAAAAAAGTATGGGTTATCTTTGTATTGGAGGATGGTTCATGTCCAGTGGGGGATCCAGCCAGATCTGGTAGTGAATGGTAGATAAGTTCTCAGCCACATCCAACGGTTTCCTCCCACATTCCAAAGACATTCGGGTTAGGAAGTTGTGGGCATGCTATATGCAAAAGGATGCATTTCACTGTATGTTTCGATGTACATCTGACTAATAAAGATTTCTTATCTTATCTTTTGGATTTATGATGGCAGTGGTTATTTTTTAATAAAATGCCTTGTTAATTGGAGACATTAAAACACTGCTCAAATTTTCTTTCTTGCTAGGTTATTAATGTTTTCTCAACTATGGAATAAATACAAAATATGAAATAAAGAAGCACTGCTGTGAAACAGTTACGGTTGTAATTTATATTTTCCCAGGTATATTTATTTAAAGAACCTGAAAGGAAGTGGGAAAAAAAGTGAGAAAATTAAATACTGCATAATGCTGTTTGTGATTATAAATGTAACATTAAGAATTTTATTATTGCAACATTAAAAATACTACTACTGTAACAATAGTAAGAAGTCAAAGACTCTTCATTAATTGCAGGATTGAAAATTGTTACAGTTTCGTGTGCTGTGAGTCCAGGGTATGGTCCAGGTTCTGCACCTTGTGTTAAATGCAGCTGTTACCTGGTGCCAGCTGCTGCAGTTTGTGCTGATCGCCGAACAGCCAGGTACTACTCTGGGTGGTGCATGCTCAGTGGATGGGGATGCAGCACAAGAGGATTGGTCCGAAGCGGGAACGACTGCATTTTCAGGCAGCTTATTAATCTCGACTAACTGGCTTAGTGTCAAAGGCTGATAGAATCAGCTGCCGGTGGTGGATGCTGCTTATGTGAGGCTCAATCTCAGCACTGAAAGTGATTCATACCTTTTCCAGGACAGGGTGACATTAATGTGGGAATAGCCGGATAACGGGCAAGGAAACTACTTGTGCGGATCAGAGCTGAGCCCAGTTAGTCACTGCATCCTGACCGTTAAGCTGGGAACTGCAGCAAAATCAATTAACTCTGGAAAACAAATCAGAAGGGAAATATCTGCAGCAGTGAAATGGCAGGGCAAGAAATTGAGGACTTTGATGTGGATAGTGTGTCGGACACTGCCTGCATGCTTAATCATGTCCACCCTCCACCGTACAGCATTGATGACCAACCATGGCCGCTGGAAGCACGCAGCATGTGTGAGTGCTGGGGATGGGCATTACTGGTCACTGCCTTTAACTTTGCACTGTTCCTCCTGAACCTTGCCCTCATGGGTACTGTATTTTGCATTGTGCTGCTGCCCACTATTGTGGTGGTGTACTTTGGGTTTCAGTGCCACTCCAGGGTAAGTAGTCTTCAGCTCGGAATGTTAAATCTCTGCTTGTTTGGTGCTCGTAGTTGCTATGAAATTATGACAGTGCACTGGACCCGAAAGGCCCACTGGCCTGACTGGACCATATATACACCTGACTAAAGCTAATAGGTAGCAAAGATTATGTGAGTCTTTTGGTAGTTGTTAGCCTTTTCCATTAAGCTGTGTTTGACTGATAAATACTAAGTGAAAGAAATGGAGCAATCTTAAATTAGAAAAAAAGGTTACATCCTTTTCACAGTAATCCACCTTTCCATCTCGGTCACAGTGGATTCCAGTGAATGGTAACCTGCCTGGTGAAGATGCTGCAGTTTTAATGCTTGTTTGTAATAATGAAGCACGGAGGTTTTGGGTGAAAATGGGAAATGCTACAAAAGGTATTAAAGTCATCCAGTTCTGACAGCTGTGCCAGTGAATGAACTTCAGGCATAGTTCAACTGCACACCTAATGCCCAGCTTGTGAATCACACCGTAAAAATATTGTTAGAAGCTTGAGTCGATGGATTTTTCAGGACTACTTTCTGAACCTTTTATATTTTAAAATTAACTTCCACTGAAAGTAAATCATGTACGTTCCCTTGGCAAGAAACAAAATGCTCCACACTCATAGGACATTCATCATGTTCATTTTTTCAGAAATATCTGAGAGTTACTGTGAATTTTTCCAACCATACCTTTTTTGAACTATAGTTTTAAAAAATATGCCTGAAAGCGAAAACAGGAATATGGTAAGTATACGCAGATTAACCTCAGCAGCTCAGGCAACATCTCTGGATAGAAAAACATTTCAGGTCAACAATCCTTCATCGGAGCTGGGAAAGGGAGAAAACAAGTCAGATTGATGGGAGCAGCCCAGACAGGATAAAAGAAAATGTTCCCTATATTCTCTTTGTCCTATCCATCCCTCACTCCCCCCCCAATGCTCCCCCCTTTCCCTGCAACTTATTTTCTCTCTTTCCCAGTTCTAAGAAGCTGCTTCGAGCTGAAACATTAACTGTTTCTCTTTCTACAGAACCTGCCTGATCTGCTGAGTGTTTCCAGCACCTTCTGTTTATATTTCAGATTTCTAGCATCTGCAGTGTTTCAATTTTCAAGGTCCTAGTGAAAAATGATTTTCAGGATGCCATGATATGTAAAAATATGTCTGAGGGAGAGTGGGGGGCATGTATTTGATAGCATACATCACTGTGACTCAACACAGAGGCAGCCGGTGTCCAGTGGGTAGCTTGTTTGATTAGTAAACAGAATGCAGGCGAGATGGACGGCCAATTCACCCACACAGGTTTGCTTTTCTGTTTATCCCTAGAATTGGTGCATGCAGAGATCTGAGCTGTTGCCTCCTTATCAGCATTCCCAGATAATAATACCTGAAAACTTCAGAGAATAAAGAGACATTTTAACAACTTTTAAACAGGTCCATGTTGAAGGCTTTAAAAGTCTAACAAGTGTCTCATTATGTACAGTAATTATATTCATTGGAACATTGCCAATTTTTAATGTTCACATCCACTTTTGAAAGATCAATGTGCAAGGTTTCAAAAAAAACATTTTTGTGATTTGATTGAAGATTAGATGCAAAAGTGGAAAACGAATCACAAATGAAAATTTAAAGTGTCTTATAGTTTTATGACTTTCAAACCTAGACTAATATCAGCCCAAACTCACAGAACCACAGAATAGTGACAGAGTTAAAGGAGGCTATTTGGCCCATCAAGGCTGGACTGGCTGCAGGTAAGATCAATCCTGTTTGTTCCACTGTCCCACCCTCTTCCCAGATCCAATAAATCCTTTCCTTTGAGATACTTATGCCTCTCCCTATTGAATATTGCAATTAAATCTGCCTCTACGGCATTGCAGTCCAGACCTAACCAACTGCCATTAAAGCAAAACCTCTCTTTTGATTCTTTTGCTAAGTGCTTTCATTATTAACAAAAAAAAACAGAAGGCTGGAAACACTCAGCAGGTCAAGCAGCATCAGTGGAGGCAAAAGATGTAAATGCGATAGATGCTGGTAGGTGATAGCTGGAGCCAGGTGGGAATGGGATGATGGGCAGGTGGAATCAGGTGGGTGGGGGCAGGACAGAGGCTGGTAGGCGATAGATGGAGCCAAATGGGGAGGGGATGTTGGGCTGTCGGAACCAGCCACGGGGAGGGGGTGGGAGGGATGAACAAAGGGAGGAGAAAACTAGGTGGATGGGAAATCCAGGGGTGTGGGTTACCTGAAATTGGAAAATTCAATGGGTTGTAAGTTACTCAAGCAGAATACAAGTGTTGTTCTTCCTATTTGTGTTTGGTCTCTCCGTAGCAATGGAGAAGGCCAAGGAGAGACAGGCCAGTATGGGAGTGGGAAGGAGAGTTAAAATGACATAGAGCCGGAAGCTGAAGGTGGCCATTGTGGACTGGGTGCAGGGGCTTCACAAAGTGGTCGCCTGGTCTATGCTTGGTTTCACCAATGTAAAGGAGGCCACATTGCAAGCACCAAATGCAACAGACTGGGTTGGAGGAGGGGCAGGTGAACTTCTGTCTCAGCTGGAAGGGCTGGTTAGGTCCCTGGATGGTGGTGAGAGGGAGGTGAAGGGACAGGTGTTACACCTCCAACTGTTGCAGGGGAACATGCCAGAGGACGGGGGTGAGACGCTGGGGTGCAATGGGAGGAGAGGGAGTCCTAAAGGGCCAGTCCCTGTGGGAAGCAGAAAGGAGGGAAGGGGGAGGGGAAGATGTGACAGGTGGTGGGATCGTGTTGGAGCTGGCAGAAATAGTGGAGGATAATGTGTTGGATGAGAGGCAGTTGAGCTGAAGGGTGAGGATCAAGGAAACTTTATTGCGGTTCTGCCTGGGAGGAGGGAGGGTGGTCAGAGAACACATGCGGGAAATGGGGGATGTATGTGTGGAGGCTCCATCAACTATGGCAGAGGGGAAGACACACCTTCATTGTCAACCCCAGTGAGAACAGTTTATCTCCATCTGCTTCATTCCCTTGGAGATTTTGAATACCTCTATCAGATCCCCCGCACCCTCCTTTGTTCCCCAACTTCTCCAATCCATGCACATAACTGAAGGCTCTCATGCCTGGAATCATCTTAGTGAATCTCTTCGGCACCGTCTCCACGGTTTTCAAGTCTTTCCTCCAGTGGGTGCCCAAAACTGGACACAATATTCCAGTTGTGGCTGAAGCAGTGTTTTACAGAGCATTATCTTGACTTCCATGCTCTTGTACTTTGAGGCTCTTTTTGTAATGTTCAGGATCCCATTTGCTTTTATTTTAATCAGTCACAGAGCAGTACAGCACGGATACAGGCCTTTTGGCCCAACCAGTCCATGCTGACCATGGTGCCCACCCAGCTAGTCCCAATTTCCTGCATTCAACCCATATCCCCTAAGCCCCGCCCCTCCATCTACCTATCCAAGTGTTTCTTAAATGATACCATTGCCCCTGCTTCAACCACTTCCTCTGGTAGCTTGTTCCATACACTCACCACCCTCTGTGTGAGGAAGTTGCGTTTCAGGTCCCTTTTAAATCTTTCCCCTGTCACCCTAAACCTATGCCCCCTAGTTTGGGACTCCCCTACCCGGGGGCAAAGACTGTTACCGTCTACCTTATCTATGCCTCTCATAATTTTAAACACTTCTATAACGCCCAACAGACTGCAGTTAGTGAGGATAGGCAGCAACATCTCCAGCATGATTATTCCCAACACTGGTGCCCCACAGGGCTGCGTCCTCAGCATCTACTCTACTCCCACTTTCTCACCATTTGCCATTTTCAATGAAGCATGCATGTGCACCCACAGATCTCTCCGTCTCAATCATCTTCCTATAACAGCCTATCAATTTTCAGCCAATCTCAGATATACCTCAGCTCAGTCTTCAGCAACATCCTCTTGCTTAACGAAGAATGTGAATTCTACCACATCTGTCACTGCAGCAAAAAAATGAGCTTTTCTGAGGATTTCCTCCTCCGATGCTGTGGGCTAAATCTGCATTGATGACCTGGTCCTGCTGTGAATTTGGCAGAGGCAGAGACGTTTTCATTGGAGGTGGGTGGGAGATGGAGATTACTCTGGGTGAAGTCCTGCAGCTGGGCTTATTAAACTTTCAGCTGCATCACTAGCAACTGATCATTTTCCAACTTTGTGCTCCCAATCTGACACTTGTCTTTGCACCGGATATCACTAGCTAATGCTGGCAGTCCTGAATGGAATCATTTAAACAGCAGTAAGTTATGGATTTACATGGATGCCTATCAAAGGTGAAGTGCCAGACTTACTGATCAACTTGATGTGCTGAAGCTGTGGGCTCACTCCACTGCTGGACTCCACGTGGCACAACCCAGTCTTGTTTCAAGTCATCATCACTGGGAACCCTTTGATTTCAATGGGGATTAGGAGGCCAAGGATGTAGCACAATAAAACCGGAAACACTCAGCAGGTCAGGCAGCATTTGTGAAAAGAGGAAAAGTTAATGTTTCAGGTTCACGACTCTTCATCAGAACAGGAGGATTTAATGTGATTGACAAAAGATCCAGGGTGGTGTGAAGGAAACCTTTTTATATAGCAAGTAGTCACGATTTAGAATCCATTGAGTGAAAGTGTGTTGGATGCAAATTCACTTGTGACTTTCAGAAGGGAATGGGAAAGTTATTTTGAGGTTAAAAAAACTTGCAGGGCCTTAGAGGAGGGACTGGTTGGATTGCTGTACAAACAGCTAACAGGGACCTAATGGGCCAAATGGCCTCCTCTTTGCTGTTACAATACTATGGTACTATGCTATCTATGCCATTGATTTAAATTTTTGTATGAATATTTACTGTACATCCAAGGTAACAAGGATCTAATGTACTCATCTGTCCTCAAATCCTCACTGTTCATTCCTGGCAGACTGTCAGATTGTGCACACTTGTTCTAGTAGTACATTCTGTTCTATGAAGTGTTTAATTATTGTTTTCTTTATTATTTGTCATTTTTATTGTTCCATTTTGAAAGGGTATTAAAAGTCTTTGCACGATTCTGCTCCATATATTCAGAATTTACAAGTCTATAAGATGATGAATTCATTGATCATATCTACTTCTTAATGATAGTTCCAACCTTGCTCCATGACAAACTTATACAGCCTCAGTTAACCTTCCAAAGACAAAATGCTGTGGATGCTGGAAATCTGAACTACAAACAGAAAATGCCAGAAATATGCAGCATGTCAGGGAACATCTGTATGGAGAGAGAAACAATTAATATCTTGGGTCAGGGGTCTTAAATCAGAACTAGAAAAAAAATTGACCGTTTTAAAATGGAGAGAAAAGGTCAAGGGGAGAAAACAGCACAAGGGAAGGTCTGGGGTAGGGCAGAGGCCAGAGAGGTTAAGTGACAAAAGGAATGGTGAAGCAAGGCAGAAGGGGGTTGAACTGGTACTAGCAAAGACACAAAAGATGGGTCTAGAAGAGGTGTAGATAGGAATAGTTCAATTATTGCATGACATTGAACAATTTTAAGTCCTGAGGACTGTAGTGTGCATAGATGAAAAATAAGGGGATATAAAGTTATCTTCAGTTGCTTATATCAAACAAGCAAAGAATTTTGGAATCTGCAGTTGCTTCATTACCACAACAGCTGGAGGATGATCCACAATCTCATGTTAAAAATCTTTTTCTTGTATAACTCAAATATTTCTTCTGATCCTCCAGATGCTGCTACTGTCTTATGCCTGACTGCCATTTATATGATTCCTGTTTCTCATTATATTAACCCATTTGCCTTTTTTTGCATCTTCTTTCAGTCTACGTGCTAATGGTCTGGCTCAATTTCCACCAATATTCTTTCTGCAGCCTGTAAACTTTACAAACTGCAGATCTGCAAAGCAATGAACTGAAATCTTTAACAGATGTTTAATTTACAACTGGATTACAGCCCAGTCTTTGGAGCCAGTGTAAATGAGGCAGTGATTTCCTTCTAGAAGAAAGAGGTACCACCTTGTATGATTACAAAGCACCGGAAATAATAAAGATCAATAGTCTCTGTTTCTGCCACCTGGCTATTCTGATTACAATTTTATACTGGGCTCTGAACCCCTGTGAGAAATGTAACTGTTCGAGCTTGAGGTTTGGTAATAGTCGCACATGCACAATCTCCACTTGTTCTTATTTTCACACCAGTCTCTGTCATCTCAATGTAGTAAATGGGTCAAAATCAAAGCAGCATTTGAATGGTAGTTCAGAGCACAGTGTGTAGTGTGGACTCGGCCAATAGCTTCATCTATTCCAAGCATATCTGCAGCATTCTTATTAATAATGGAATGCTTTGCTGTGAGAGCACTGAGGCAGAAGCTATAATATTGCTTGAAAGGAAATTTGGTTACCCTAGAATAGAAAAAATTATGAAGGAGCATGGAGAAAAGATAGAAAATTGGGATTAGACTGCCATATCACCCAAATGTCCTCCTTTCTGTTGTAAATACTGTGATACATAAATTGATGGGCATCAGGAAATTTCAATAAATCCACTTTGAATATGATCTGATTATTGAATACTGATGAATATTATGCATATGAAGTTTTATTGTCACATGTCTTCAAGTAATGAAGTAGTAACTTTATTACTCAAATTAACAAATATTGATTTTCAAGCCACACAAAGAGGCTGCAGTATTAACTGCAGCTGGATTGGCTGTAAATAAATATCACTTAATGCTGGCATCAAGAAGTGTCCACTTGGCCCATTAGTTTCATCTACTAGCCCAATTCACCCATCGTTCTTAAAATTCTGCCTTTAGATTTTGTATCTTCCGACTGAATAAACTTTCTTTGATATTTGCAGGAGGGTTAAAGGGAGGAAAAAATTGAAAACCATTATCGCCAATGATACTGAGGCACAGTGAGAGTATATTAGAAACCATCTGTCTTACTGCCAGTCAGACTGTACTCGTTCTGTATACATTAGTCAAAGAGGGTTCTCTTAACGGCAGGATGAAGCACTTACAATTAATGTGAGTGACACTGAATGCTTCTGAGTGATGGGCAGATAAGTGGTTCCTGTGCAATGGCAGCTTCATCAGCTCAGAAGGTAACACCCATCACAATCAATTTTTGCGGAAGCACTTTTCTTCCCAAAGTGGCATCATCAAAGGTGCTGATATATTTCAACTGGAAGCAGCTGTTTCCCTTCATTCCAGGCTTGGAAAATCAGTACTAATAATCGTTCCCTTGGCAACCTTGCTGCCACACCAATCAACGTGTGAGAGGCAACGGACATAGAAACTGAAACTATATTTGTGTAACCTTAATGAGGACATGAAGGATACCATGCCCAGCTTTTGGTCTGGAGGAGAATTCCAATGCCAGGTCGGGGTCTTGTGTGCCAAAAAAATTGAGGAAAGCCAGAGAGATGGGTTTACCGAACACCAGGCAGAATTAACTGGACTTTTCTTTAAGAAGGATTCATCCCCTGAGGCAAGCTGATTGGAATTGGGGAGATGAGGCCCTGATTGTGGTAGGGGTCTGATGGTGGTTGGGAGAAACATATGGTGGTTAGGGGTGGGGGAGCAGTTGGTGCTTGGGGAGGCATAGTTAATGATGGCGGGTGGATCTGATCATGGTTGTTGGTGGATTCCAATCTAATGAAATATTTATCTTGGGTACATAGCTGATCCCAGTATTATTTATGCCATACAGGCTCTTTTATATGGAGCATTCCACATGTGAGGAGCTAAGGCTACAAAATCAGTGTAATCTTTCTTTGTAATTCTGGATGGAGTGGAGAACATTTTGAGATTAATCCCAGGTAGTGGTTGAGTTACTGGATTGAACTATTGATACGGAAGCAGGAGTTCAAATGCCATCATGGGGAATTTATATTCCAGCAATTCAATTGATCTGGTATCAGTAACAGTGACCATGAAACTACTCACTTGTTAGGAAACACCCAGTGGATTCTCTAATGTCTCTTAGGGAAGCTAATCTGCTATTTTTACCTGGGTTGGCTCATATGAGACTCCAGCCACAGCAGTCTGGTTGGTTAGTAACTGCCCTGTGGAATAACCAAGCACTCCACTCAGTTCAGGGACGGACAATAAAGATGGTAAGAGTGAGAGAGATGAAATTTTAAGTCAAGGACCCCTAGTAAAAAGAGTCTTTGACATGAAATGTTAACTTTCTCTGCTGAGTATTTCCGGCATTTTCTGGTTTTGTTTCAGATTTCCAGCAACTG
>JARFYF010000059.1:15202611-15216196 GCA_030265395.1 Rhina ancylostomus | reverse complement strand
TTAGTACCATCCCGAATGCTCTTTCTCTACTCTGAGTGGGCCAGAGATTCCCAGGAGTTAATTAGTGATTGGTATATTATTGTCAAGTGTACTGAGATACAGTGTAAAGCTTTTGTTTGCGTGCCATCCAGACAGATCATTCCAAATATAAATATATTGAGGCAAACAGAATGCAGAATGTAGCATTAAGGTACTAAGAGAGTAGAGGTAGACAAATAAAGTGCAAGAGCCATGATGAGGTGGGTTTAGAGATCAAGCTTTCATCTTTAGTGTATAAGACATCTGTTCAAGAATCTAATAACAGTGAGATAGAAGCTGTCTTTGAGCCTGGTGATATGTGTTGTCAAGCTTTTGTATCTTCTGCCCGAAGGGAGGGAGGAGAACAGAGAATGACTGGCGTGGGAGGTGCCCTTGATTATGTGACTGCTTTCCCAAGGCAGCGGGAAGTGTAGACAGAGTCAACTGAGTAGCACGTCTTTGAAGAAATGCACAGGTTTTAGTCAATTTGAAGATCAAGACCTCAAACCTAGCACAAAGCTCATGGCCTACTCGGCAACAGTGATTCTTGCCTTTCCATATGCTTCTGAGACCTTACCCACAGCAAGCATCTCCTAAAACTATTCTACCCTCTGTCATGAGAAGAGGTTACCAGACAGACAGAGGAAAATATTTAAGGACGTGCTTAAAGCTAGTTAAATAGGAGAAATAGGAGAATGCTGGCAGACAGCAAAACAATAATTAAAAATAGTCAAATCTAACTAACTTTTTAAATATTTGAGACAGAAAAGTAAAGATTGGGGCATACAAATGAGATTATGGTAGATGAATTTCATTAACAAGTAATAATGTTAAAAAGTATGGAATTTTGAAAACTAATTTTATCTTAAGGTCAGATAAATTTCTTTTGCATTAGCTATAGTTTAGCAGACTGTTATAACAAACATATGGCACATTAAGGAGGGGTTAATATTTTCACGTGGTTTTGCAAACTGAATAGCATGTAAAATGAAAAACTGAATTCCCTTCTACAGATTACACGGGAGAAGCCTGCACCAGCACATCCCACGTTGGGCAGGGCAGCTCCAATGCCAGCCCCTCCATTTAATTGCCCACATCCAGACACTGGAAATTCCTTTGATGGTGAATGCTGACATTATCACCTCAAAGTTTGGGCCTAGATTTTGTCTGACGTGACTGTTTCAGAATCTGATGAGTCTGAATTCTAATCTTTTATCGACGTGAATGGGGTTGAGTCAAGTCCAGACAAGTGCTGTGAAAATCTCTTTTATTCATGGTCATTCCATGTAAAATGAGTTTTGAAGATCTGAAACTTGGAGCCAGATACCAGAACATTAATCTTCCACTGATTTGTAGCCTGACCCAGAGGAATCATTGATGAACACAGAGAGATGATATAATTCAAACAGAGCCGTCTCTTGGTGCTGCTGCCTCACAGCTCCTGAGTCCCAGTTTCAATCCTGGCCTTGACTGCTGCCTGCGTCTGGTTTGCATGCGCTTTATGTGACCACACTGGTTTCCTCCCATCTCCCAAAGATGTGCTGTGCATTAACTGGTTACTGCAAATCACCCCTTAGCATAAGGTTAATAGAAAAAAGAATCAAAGGAGAGTTGATGGGCATGTGTGAGGGAGAATGAGTTGCAGGGGTACAGGGAAATAAGCAGTGGGGAGAGGGGATGGAATAGGACTAATGGGATTGTTGGGTGCTGGCATGAACTCAATGGGGCAAAAGGCTTCCTCCTGTGTTGTTATAAAAATAAAATAAAAGATAACATTGAATAATTTTAAATTTGAGATTGAGGTTACTGATGCAGACAGGTTTCCATGGAACGAGAACAAGATTTGATGGAAAAATAATGGATGGTTGACATACACTTCAATGGATAACTGTTCTACATGGTGTCAGCAAAACTTCTGATTCAGTCTTTAGCGAGTGTACACAGGGATTTCAGACTATGATCAAGTTAGACATTTCTATTTAATTATTTGTCTCCAGATCTTATAAAAGTATCTGTCTGACGGAATAAAACCACAATGCAATGAAAGAGCAGACTGGAGTTAATGATTAATGTACTTTAGATTCTATCCCAGTGGAAGAGATTCTGCAAAATGAAACTGTTAAATTGGTTGTCAGACTGTAGAGGCAAGCTTGAGCAGTTTCATTATTTGCCCTGTGTTGATTGCACTCAACATCATTGTGATGAGTTATTGACAGACATTCCCAGAGAGATGTGATCAATCGGCACTCAGTCAGTACCGGCTGGAAAACACAATTTGATAGACAAATCTGTAATTTGGCTGTCATTTTCTGCAAGTCTATTATGAGTTTCATAAACTCAAATCCAACCTTTAGGCTAGTAAATTCAGATACACAATGCAGAATTACATAAAATATTAAGAACTGAAAATCTAATTGTCTAGTGTAATGGAAAAGGCCAATCAGTGACAGATAATGAAACTGATGAAAAGAGAAGTGAGTGAGCTGTGAGGGTGACATGATGGATCAGTTTCATTTTGTGCCATTTCACTGCAAAACATTAGCTTTAAAATCCTATTAGTTCTCATGTGTAGCAAATCACTACAGCACTCTCAGTGCCAAGACTTACAGTACACAAACAACATCATAATCTTGCTTGCCAAGTGACTCTGGTGTTTCTCTGTTGAATACGGAATCAGGCTAAGAGTCAGAGGTGAGACATTGATTCATGGATCAACCCAGGCTTGGTTCATTGAATATTCTGTGTTACTCTCTTCATCTCTTTGTTTAGTATCCAGAAATGTCTTTTGATCAGTTTAATCTTGCTGAAATATAGTTAGTAGAGCTACGGCCTCACAGCTCCAGCAAGCCAGGTTAGATCCTGGCCTCCGGTGCTGTCTATGTGGAGTTCTCCTTGTGACTGTGTGCGTTTCCTCCAGGTGCTCCGGTTTCCTCCCACACCCCAAAAATGTGCAGGTTGGTAGACGAATTGGTCACTGTAAATTGCCCCCAGCATGTTGGTGAGCAGTAGAACCCGTGGTGGGAATGTGATGAGAGTAAAATTGGATTAATGTAGGATTAATGTAAATGGAAGCTTGATGTTTAGCAAGGACTTAGTGAGCCAAAGGGACCGTTTGCGTGCTGTATTTCTTTATGACTCTACAACCTTTGAAATGCAGCCTAGTTTTTGCACTCTTGTTTCAGTCCTTGTTCTTCTGTAGCTAAAATAACAGGTAAATGTTCTCATAACAAAAACTTCCTTTCACTAATCTGCACTCACAGTCCACTGATTCCATTACTGTACCGTGTTGTTAACACCACGGGCACCAGACAACAATTGCTTTTTACCCCATACTCCCACATAAGTAATTCTATATTGATGCTTTACACTTCAAGACCACTGATTTGCCATTCATGAGATCATGAAGTGAACATTAATAAGGCTACAAAAATGCAAACAGAAACTAGAGAAATAGAATTAAAACACCAACAGATTATGTTAAACATATAGAGCTTTGGATGAACCACATTTAAAATACTGTGTGCATTTTTGGTCCTTATGGTATAAAAGAATAAAGGAACATGAGAAAATGCAAAATGATTTAGAATGATAGCAGAACTGAGAGATTAAAACTATCAGGAAAGGGTGACTAGGCTGTGGCTCTTTTCTCTAATAATAGAGACCATTATAATTCTGAAAGGGTGTGATTGTTCAGATGTGGGTAGGCAGTTCTTAAAATTCAAAACCAATATCTGAGAGTTCAATAAGATATGGTTGTAGAGATAGTGGATGATCTCCCAAAATTTCCTCAAATTTGGAACAATCCCAGCTGATTGGAGAGTAGCAAATGTGACATTATACCAGTTAGCCTAGCATCAATTGTTGAGAAATACTGGAATCCATTATGAATGAAATGGTTACAGGGCATTTAGAAAATCATAATCTAATTTGGTTGAATCAATGTGATTTTATGAATGAAGTGAAAATGTGTTTGACATGTCTAATAGAGCAACAAACAGGATAGATAGGGGGAAACCAGTGAATACCGTACGTACAGATTTTCAAACAGTATTTGATAAGGTACTGCATAGTAAATTGTTACATAAAATTGGGGCGCATGACCTTGAAGGTGATACATTGGCATGGATAAGGGACTGGGGTTAAAGTACATGAAAAGCAGGAATAAACAGATCTTTTACAGTTAACAGGCTGTTATGAATCATGTGACGCAAGGATCAGAGCTGAGTTTTCAGCAATCTATAATAGTGATTTATAATAAAGGATGGAGTGTAGTGTACAGCCTTGCTGATGATTCAAAGCTGGGTGGGGAAGTCAGCTGTGAGGAGGATAATTACAAAAGCAGTGGTGAGTAACTGGTGCATTTTGTAGATGGTACACGCTGCATCATATTTATAAGTTTAAAGACTCCTTTCAGGTCTCCCTTAAGAAATACTATAAAGAAAAATATCTCTAACTTGCTTGATCTTTCCTGATATCTCTAATCTCTTGTTCTAGTATCACCCTACAAATCCTATTGGCACTTTCTACTTTGGATTTTGTAGCATGGAGCCCAGAAGTGTGTATCATACTCTAGTGCTGCCTGGTTTGGATCCTGTACAGGTTTAATATAACTTCACTAGCTTTGAATTTTGTACCCCTGGAAATAATTTCCAGTGCTTTCTTGCCATTTTTAATAGGTTTTTTGACCTGTGTTGCTGTACTTAATGATTTGTTCACCCTGCTGTTCTTTGAATAGTGCTTTGGGCTTTTAACAAACAGAGCAACAGGCAGTATTATAAATACAATGAAAACTGAAGGATGAAGATTATTATGCAGGCTACACTGAGTGATCTCTTGCGGCTTAATCACCTTTAAAGAACATGTACTTTACCAAGTAATTTCTTTTAATCATTTTTGTCCCAGACTTACTTTTAGATTTATGTGTACTCCTGTTTGAAAGGCACATTATGACTGCCAGCCAGATGTCTCATCATAATGCAGTTGAGACAAAATCAATGTTGTCAGATGATGTGAAATTCACAAAAGCCTTAGGCCACAATTGAGGAAGAAATGGAAGTATTTTCCTTCACCATTATGTCATTTCCATCATTACTCACCTTCTCAGGGAGTTGGGACCTATTCTGTTGGATCTCTATCCATTAAGTGGTCCCTATCGATCTTGCAGTTTCATCTTCTTCAAGGTGTTGGAACAATAAACTCTAAAAGGAGCAGCTACAAGACATTAATGCATGTGTTATTATATGGATTTTGCAGTCAGTAACAAAGGTCCAGTACTAAACAGTTACTACATTTACAGTTGATTTTTGAATTTTTGTAGCTTTTTCAGGAACAACTTGAGTGAGCTGGAAATCTTTTCTAGCATGATACTGTGCTCTCTCCAGATCAATGGGATGAGTAAGTAGGCCAAGGGTAGACCTCTCATTGAAGAATCCTCATTGAGACACATGGTCTAAACAGAAATGTATAAATTCAATTAATTGATTGTAAAGCAAAATAAATGGAGGAAAGAAAGGCATGATTATGAACAAGAGATAAAAGATGCAGAGAAAATAAAAATAGATCTTCAAATATAATTAAGTAATAAACAATGAGCTTTCACACTTGAAATATTCCATTTTCAATGTCAGAGAAGTTCTCCAGAGTAAATAAAACTCTTAAAATTCACAGACTTGAACACACCAGCCCTATTCTTTTTCTGGTGTATTTAATGAGGAATTAGTATGGCAGCTGCACACCTTTGGATAAGTGTATCATCAAGGTACAGTTGGAAAGCAACTTGTGCAGCATGGCAAATCAGACAACTTCCAGAAATCTGTATTTAACAGAACATGCATGGATTTGAAGTTGCTGTATTAGGCACTGACAGTCTCATGGTTATGCTTATTGCAAAATTTGGGCCCATTGGTGATCCAACTTTGCTACATCAATGGAGAGATGCTACTCACACAGAGATGAGTAAGAGTCCAATAGTTTTATCCTGACTTAGAAAAGAGGGACCCTATGAAGGCTTTATATACAACAAAGTCTTAAAGTGGATTCTTTGTGTAAGATTTTAACTTTTTCCAGAGATCACAGGTTACACGACACTTGGAACAGAGCGCATATATTGGTTCACAAAGTTACTGTACTAAGCGCAATGTATTTATTCAGCAAAACTCATAACAGGCATGGCAATTCCCAACCAAACTGCAAATCGTGAGATGTCTCAAAGGGGGGCATGGGCTTTGAGGATTAAGCCAAAGCCAGCATGAAGGATCTAACTGCAGAGAGCTCATGGGAGCTTCCCGATTATTCTCTCTAGTGCAAAGCTTAGATGACCTATTTCAAGGGGTTGGCAAATCCTTCCTGTTCATCACTACTCGAAATGCCTCAATTCATTAATGAACCAGTCATATCAAATAGGTATCCCAACCAACTCCTCCTTGATGAGGTAATGTAGAGTCTTACGGCACAGAAACAGGCATCTTAACCCACCTTGTCCATGTCAACCATCAAGTACCCATCTATACTAATCCCATGTACCAGCACCCATAATGCCTTGGCAATTCGACTGGTCCTGCAGAAAATTCATAAATGTAGTTGTGACCTTTTCTCATCCCTGGCTTTATTCTGGTGGTCTTGGTACATTTTGTTTAGGCAACTCCTTCTGCTAAGCTCATACTGATGGCACCAACTTAATTGACTCGACTGTCTTATATATCTGGATGTATTCATGCCAATCCTTCAGCTGAATTTGGCTAGCATTCTGTGTTTATTTCTCCAGAGTAAAGGTAGCAGGGACACAAATTGTTGCTTTTAAATATTTTACTAAAGAACCATCTATTGAAACTTCTAAACTAAAAATATCACTGTATCAATATTCCTCCTCTTCTTATTCTAGCTCCCTGATTACAATACCTTGGCTATCACTTTTACATTATACAGTCAGTATTTTCACTCAGTTCTTCTAACTATTCCCCTAACAACTAATAACCCAACTTTTAATATATCAATGATGTGCTGCCCAAAATTCCACATCTGTTTCTAACAAGCCTCAGCATCTCTCATCCTTTCTTACAAAGTAGGCTCTGCAATGTTGGAATGAGCTCCACTGGGAGTCCAACAAAACAATTCAAGTCAGGCTGAAAGTTTCCAGGTGTTATCTAGAGTCCTAGAGAGACACAGCAAGGAAACAGGCCCTTTGGCCCACCGAGGCTGTGCCAAGTAACACTAATTCCACACATCAATCCTTTTGTTTATTTTCTCGCCGCATTCTCATCTGTCAGGCCCCGCCACCTTTACAACAATATAACCACCACAAAGAAAAATCAAGGCTTTCTGACAGAATTTAATGAGACCAGTGAAGGTGAAGATGAAAGACAAAGAATATGTCAGGGAGGGTAAAACAGAAACCATTATACAACAGTAATTAGTTTACTTCACTTGAGTGATCAGGAGTAGTGCGAAAACAAAACTGATTCCACTGTCCACATGTGATGGTGCTAATGATTCTGTATGGATTCTCATTATTTTAATGAGAGACCCTGATTTTTACTTGATGCTTTCACGTGTTCCAGCTGATGTTCAGTAACACCATTCAATTGATCAGGAGGAAATGCCCCATGGAGAATTTGCAACTTTGCAAACAGATTTTGAAAAGCCAGTAAAATAATGTATCCAGAGCTGTTGCACAGGTAGTGCTTCATGAGATCATCTGAGAACTTTATCAAACCTCTGAACTTCACTGTGATGGGAAAACCAGAGAAGTTGAGTCACTAAATCAAATGCTGTCAGATGTGTTATACTCATCCATCGTGTGTGTTCAGCTTGCATTTTCTATTTTCTAGGAGGCATCAGTAAATAAGTTTGATTAATAGTGCAAGGTTACATGGTTACTCATTATTATCTCTGCTTCCTTATCCCTTGTTATCTCCACTTCAGAACCAAAAGTGGAGAAGGCTGAGACTGTTATAAATAAACATATGGAAACTTATTTACTTATGAATAATCTTTGTGTAATAATTAATTAGTAATTTTCTTCTTCAAGGCTAATGATTGTTATGTAGAACATAATTTGCAATCACAAACCTATTATGTTTCAAACTCACAGGGAGACTCGCAAGGCAGTAACTTGCATGTCGGAATCCATTTCACGGAGGCGTCAGTCACTCAGTATAACTTTCAGTCCCACAGTCTAAGAGTAAGACTGAAGTGAGCACTGTTTATGGATGAGTACTGGTGTCACAGTTGCCCTCAATCCTGCTGTCAAGCAATGATCAAGTATGTGCGCTTTCCAGCACAAAGCTCTGGACAGTGATTTGTAATCATAAATCTGATTGGATTTTCCTCTCAAGCCCAGTGATTAATATTCAGATTCCTACCACCGCACCTGCTGAGATGAATCAAGCGGGGCCGCTAAGTGGCGCAGATAGTAGAATTATTGGCTCACGGTTCAATCCTGACCTCTGGTGCTGTCTAAGTGGAGTTTGCACATTCTCATCATGGCCGCATGGGTTTCCGCCCGTATGCTTTTCATTCCTGGCACATCCTAAAGACGTGCTGATGGGTAGGTTAATTGGCTGCTGTAAGTTGTGCCGAGTGGGTAGGTGAGTGGTAGAATCTGGGGAGGTGGACGGGAGTGCAAATGGGTACTTGATGGCAGCACAAGCTTGGTAAGCCATAGGGCCTGTCTCTATGACAACACTGTGCAAGGATTCATATGGCTCAATACGACAAAACAATCTATTATCTACCAGCCCTGGTGGGAGAGATCCTTGAGAGATGTACTGCCAACGTCATTACTCCAGACTGTTGCAATCTTCCTCTGAAACTGGAGATAAGGAGAACTCTCACAGAAATTCAAAGTGACCTCAGGGACCTCTCACAAAAGCAGCAAACACTGCTCTGTCATGGGAGTATAAGAAGCCACTGCAACGTTTTGCAACAACTGCCCTCCTTTTCCTACCTTTGAAGACAAAAATCAGATTCTGTGTGACTGTAATGAAGGAATGCCATCCTATCTTGTCATTCTCAACCCTTTGACAGTGTTGACCACACTATTCTCCTCCAAGGTGCACTAGATCCCACCCCTACTCAATGCCAGTGAATGTAAATGGCCAAAAATATCCTGCATCAGATCATTCTTCAGCTGGTTCCCTCACTGTGAATTGGAACAGACTGAGTCCAGAAACGGTTTTAATCAGCTTTTCCAAATGGAAAAATTATTCTGTGAGATCAGGTAAACCCAGATAAAATCAATGTAGGAAGGTAGAGTTTATAGAGAAGTTTTCACAGATTATTAAACCTTCTTTGTCTGAAGAGAAAGGAGAAAGGAAAATATCTCAAAATAAGTTGGGGAAGCACATTAGGAAGTGCGGTTCCCACATGTCCCCAGTTGAGCAAATGAGCTGGTGTCTGGAAGCATTTAGCACAGTTCTGGACCAAGGAGGTTGGTAGTCCAGTTTAAGACAAGCCAACTGGTAGATTTGTGATCAATTCTGTGGGGCAAGAGGAAGCAAGAGAATAAATGCAGCTGGGGTGCTAATTTTGGATGCTGCAATCCAAAACTAGTCTCCTCTACTGCTCTACCTTTCCTGTGAATTTTACAGGAAACCACCTAATGCTTGCTCTGAATATCTGACCAGCTGTAGACTGAGTAAGGCCTTTGATCAGGCAATTATTAAGTATAATGGGATAAAGGTATTACCTTTCACTTATGTAATGACTAACTTAGCAAAACATCTCA
The DNA here is from genome assembly GCA_030265395.1 of Rhina ancylostomus. NCBI lineage: Eukaryota > Metazoa > Chordata > Chondrichthyes > Rhinopristiformes > Rhinidae > Rhina > Rhina ancylostomus. The sequence goes on along the minus strand of JARFYF010000059.1, from coordinate 15,206,454 downwards.
ATGTGATTCACAGGAGCATTACCAAACTAAATCTGACATATTAGATATCAAGAAAGATGAGGGGTGGATTTTAAAGTACACCTTGGAGGAGGAAAGTAAATGGAGAAGCTGAGAGAGTTAGGATCTGAGCTTCAGAGGTTGACAGATGAAGACAAGGTCAACAATGGAGGAGCAATGCAAACCGGGGTTGGCCAAGAGCGCAGAATTGCAGGAGGGCTGATATCATGGAGGGCTTGAGGAGATTAACAGACCAAGAATACACAAAGACCATGGTTGGAAAACAAACAAGAATTTTGAAAATGAGTTCTTGTTTAGCCAGGAGACGGTGTAAGTTGGCAAGAGCAGGGATGATGGGTAAATTACACTTTGCAGTTAGGACACTAGTAACAGACTTATGGACAACTCCCTTAGTGAGGGACAGGGAGGGAAGCTAGCAGGAATACATAGAAGGTTCCAGTCCAGGGGCAAATGTTTCAGCAGCAGACACTTCTTAGGCAATGTTATTGAGGTGGAAATAAGTGATGGCAAAGATATGGTTTCGGTCTGGGATAAAGGGGATCAAATATACAGGTGAGGGTTTGGCTGCAGGTATGTCATGGTGAATGCCAGAGGAATTAGGACTTTAATTAGGATTTTAAAATTGTAGTTGTGGGTAGCTTACTGGGCAATTTTTTTCTAAGAAATGGACAGAAAAGCAAGGAGGTTGGAAGGGAGGAGTGGGGAGTGGATGGGGAAAATACAAGGAAGTTATCAGGATGGCTTTAACAGAATGGGAGTTAGAAGGACATTTGAGTTGGCAGTGTCAGAGGTGTTGCCATTAATATGGGAGATGATATAAACAGAAAAGATATAGCAGGATGGGGGTGCATGTCAGAGGCTGAACACCACCTAATTATGAAGTTGACTGTTTGTTGCAATAAATAAATGGAAATAACTGCAAACACCTTCGATCACACTGAGTGGGGCAGGGGGTGAAATATGATGAAACATGGATTTCAAATGAATAACCTTAAAGTGAAATTGGATGCCAATACTTAAAGTGTTTCTAATTTGCTGCTTGAATGATTCCAAGTACCCTGAGTGCTTTGAGCGGACTTTTAAAGAAGGCTGCTGATTGACTGTCAGCTACTACCAACCAACTCTGACATCTTCCTCATCAGCAATCATTACAAAGAACTGCCTGGAGCTAGTCCACAGGAGGGTTTAAATAAGCAATCAGTCATCTTTCATTCAATGATGAGTAATCTCAAGATAAACCTTGCATTTATATACCACCATGTATAGAAGTGCTTTATGTCCAAATTAAGTTATTGTTGCAATTTAGGAAACACAACAGTTAATTTATGCACCCTCATAGCTCCTACAAGTACAATCTGTTTCTCATTTATGGTGATTGAGGAATAAACGTGACCAGGATACTAAGCAGTGTTCTGTTACAAATCTACCTCCACATAACTGTCAATTTGAAGCTTGTTCTCTTTATTTCATCAATAAGAATTAGATAATAATCCCTGTCATGGCGTTGACTTGGAATAAAGCTTCAGCTTAGATTTGTCAAAATCCATGATCTTCTGAGATCAAGGCTAAAGAATTGTGACTGAGATACTTAATTATAAAAATAATGCATATAAGAAATATACAAAGCTATTTTATCCCTCCAGCTGCACTGGATATAATATATCCAAAGTGTGCTGTGGCTAAGGGAGCCTGATATTCCTGTTCCCTTTTACTACAGTGCCTCAGACACATCGTGGTGCAGGCCCAGTGAGATCGATGAGATCTCTGCAGCACCAGGTCTGGTTGTTGGCCTTGGGTGCTTCAGGTTGTCAAAGATTCTGCTGTATAAAGATAATCATTTTGCTCCTGGGCTCCATTGGGCAACCACCATCCCACCAGACGCCACTGTGGTACAGGCTCAGGCAAGCACTCTTGGAAATACCCTAAAATTCCAGAATTACCTTGTGGAACAGAGATCCAACATTCCTTTCTCCACAGTGGTGGTTACTCAAATTAGTGGTTTACTCCTTTTTTCTGCTTGGTGATTGGTACACTTCTTACACAAGAAACATCAGTAGTACATGCAATGGGGACAGGATGTAACCCTCAAACTCGCTCCGCTGTGCATTGAGAGCCTGACGGATTGTCTACCTCCATTTTCCCATCTGATCCCAAAACCCCACGATTCCCTCAGAATGCAAACATTCATCAACGTGCCATTCTTGAAAATAGTACCCAGCCATTTGGTATGGAGACCTCCAAACATTCATGGTCCTACGTGAGAAGAAGTGTCTCCTCTGAGCTCCAAATGCTTGATCCTTATTGTGAGAGCATAATTCTTAGTTCTGGAAACTCCAGCCAGGGGAAACGGTCTCTTAGGAGTCCAGGCTACAGATTCTATTTTTGTTGTTGTTGCAGACTTGAATGAGTATGGAAATAAAGCCTTGAGGGTGACACTGAGAATTTCACCACCTATCCTCATCGGCATCAGTTTTACTTTGGTGCTGCACTTGCTGTCCATGGCAGTCACCCTCATCAGCTCTGGAATTTAGCTCATTTAGACAATGAGGCCGAGACCTCAGCTGTCCTGGCAAGAGTCAAACCAAGATCAGTGAACAGATCATCGATGAGTAAATGCCACATGATAGAGTTATGAGCTATTGAATCAATAATTTATAAAGCTGTGCATTCAGAGAGTTGTCTGTTTTGTACAATCGTCTGCATTATTTTTCCAGTCACATATAATGTGATCATATTGTAAGCTTTAAAGATAATAGAGAACACTAATAGACAAAGCCCATTGGCTTTAGCAGTCTGCAGCTGCAACAATGGCTCTGAATTCTGATTATGTGTTGTCAGTGCCAATGAGTTGAGGCTATGAAGCAACACCACCACCTCCCACACCTCCTTGCACTGTTTGTCATTTACTTCAATGCTATGTGCTTTGTTACAAGCAGAATCCAAAAAAGGAGAGAAAGATCACATTTTAACCATTTGATTATTAGCTCACAGGTCACTAAAATGCCTTACTTCAATGAAAACATTGTCATTCAGGGCACTGACCAGAACATAATCTTCCAGCTCAGAAAGATGAGTAGTGCTCCTAGCAGCAGGCTAATGATGTGTGTTGTTAAAAAGTGGAGAAACTTCTCCTAGCACAAAGTAGCCTGAAGCAAATTAGTCTGAAGTTACATCTTGCTGAGATTAGTTAGGGTAATAATTTCCTTAGGGCTACTCCTGCTTGTCCACTGGAACACTACAGGTTGTCATAGAAAGATAATGAGATCAGAACAAAGGTTAGCATAATTAGGGACCAAAAGGTAAATATTCTTGTGGAGCCAATGGGCATGTTGAGCACTAATTGGACCTGTCTTCTTTAAAGAGAATACTGTGAATTTAACAACTGGATGAACCAGGAGATCCACTCCCTATTGAAGGAGAGGACAGCTGCACACAAATCTGGTAGTCCTGGTCTGTACAAGAAATCAAGGTATGACCTTCAAAAAGCTATCAGGGATGCCAAGAGGCAATACCAACTCAAAATAGAATCCCTGACCAGCCACCAGTTATGGCAGGGCTTACATGCCATAACAGGCTACAAGAGGAGGTTGGGCTGCATAGCGAACAACAGTGCATCCCTTCCTGATGAACTTAACACATTCTATGTGTGCTTTGAACAAAAGGGAAGTGGATTATCACCATCCACCCTGACGGCCTCCAATGCAGCTGAACCTGTGATCACAGTGGAGGACGTAAGATCAGTCTACTGGAGGGTGAACATGAGGAAAGCACCTGGCCCAGATGGTGTCCTGGGCTGTGTGCTCAGATCTTGTGCTGATCAGCTGG
>JARFYF010000059.1:14997781-15009435 GCA_030265395.1 Rhina ancylostomus | reverse complement strand
AGGTTATTCATGGATAGAATACGTAAGTAAATACTCAGGAAGGATTCTAGGCCTGCAGGTTAGAATGCAAAGGGGAAGAATATATTTAAAAAAATTCTAAGTGACTTTTCTGTCAAGCTTTGTATCAGACATGTAAAAATTATTTAAAATGCTTCCACTTTGGTGGAAAGAAAACCCAGGTGCAGTCTGGGTGGGGGGCTTGACACCAATGCTGTCTGAGGGTTGGGAAGTCAAATCTCCGACCAGATGTATGTGAGTTTGGGGAGGTTGTATGTGGGCAGTGGGACAGCTCAATTTGGCTTATTGGGTGGTGTTTAGTATTTCTCTGGTATTGGATCCACCTTAAAGCTTTATTGGGCTTTTTAATTAACATTTTATTGTTCATTTTTATTCTCCCTCATCTTTATTCATTTGAAATAGAATTACATTTCTTTCCCACAAATATTTTTTAACTGATTTTTGCCTGGGCTGAAACCCATTGGGGCTTGGGAAGGTGATGTGCTGTAAAGCCCATTCAACAAGGCCTGGAGTTGGGGTGACAAGATAAGACTTCTGCAGGGTCTGGAGCTCACCCACTGTTGAGCATAGCTGAGGGATTTTCCAGAAGAGGTGTCACCTCTTGCTCCAGGGTATCATTTGTGTAACAAAGAGGGCAAAGTGACTTAAAGGTCACAAATGAATTAAGGACCACCTGAATCTTTGGGGCTCGTACATGTACATCTCCTCATTCATAACCAATGGCCTTTCCATCATTGGCCAAATTTCATGTACAACAGTCATGATGAAGACTGATAGTGTGGGTTTGCATAGCTTGTTGAATCAGAAATACCAAAAGGTCAACAGTTATGTTGATACCCAGTTTGGATCGTTAAGGAAGCTAACAACTGTTTAAAAGTTTGTTTGAAATATCATAGTATGTCTGGTTGTTTATTTAAACAAAGTATTTGTGCAGTAACCTGTCAGCATGTAATTAATTGGTTTACAGTGAGTTGCATCTTTAAAACAGAGGATTTTATTCCTTCTGTTCCCTGTTGTTGCAAAGTCATCCTCCTTTGCAGGCTGCATCTGTTCTGCCAGATCAATACCCTGGGCAGCTGGGAGTATTGACTTCCTTTTGGAGATTTTCTCCTTGACTGAGATCATATCAAGTACTTGTAAAGCTGTTCCCCCTAGTGAGTCAGCAACTTTACCTATTGTGGAGCTGCGCCACACAGACAAGAATGATCCCAGATAATATCTGATGTGCATCGAGGGCAGAAACTGAAGGTGATACACTTTATGACTCAAAACTGAGTACAATTAAACTGGGTTCTCATACTTAATGACTATTACTGGAAATTATTTTGAGATTGGGTTTAAACTCTGTTGATGAGAAACAGGGTGAGGCCTTTCTACTGTTCATTGGGGGGAATAAAGCTAATGCAGCCAAATCCATATCGCCATCTTAGCCCCATTTGTCTTGATGTATATGTTAAATAGAAGATTTTAAAATAAACAGTCCACCTCACACACATTGCATTTTGTGGATGACGTTTTCCACATGTCCAAACTTTTGCTGTCAAATCTGGTCAAGTGCATTCTGGGATGGGCCTTGGCACTGCACCACCTGAGGCCCAGTTGCTGTTTTATTTTGAGGCAGGTTTTTTGAGTTCATAACTCCTGAAGGTTCTGTCTCTGATTTGTATTTCAAGAGCCAGTGGTTCCTCCGTCTGTCTCATCAGTTCTGTTAATCTCTTAAAAATTTGAGTCAATTATACTTTGAGCTTCAGGGAATGGAACACTAGTTTGTGTAACATCTGGTCTCTGCACTCTGAGTCCAGAAAAACTCCAGATGTGTTCTCATCAGGGCTTTGTCTTGCTGTAGCGTGACATTTATCCACCTTGATTTCCAGTGATAAAGCAAAACACTGCAGATGTGAGAACTTGAAATAAAAGCAGGTATTCTTGGAAATATTCAAGATCAGGCAGCATCTGTGGAGAGCCACAAGTTAACGTTTGAGATCAATGACCTCTAAGATTTATTTCAAATTTGCTTTCTAGGCCAGCAATGCATTTGCTTTTTTAAAATTTTCTTTACCCCTGTGAAACTCTTAACAATCTTTGTGCATGGATTCTGACTTAGCTGGCCAGTCTTCCACCACTTGGAAAACATTCTGTCTTTTTGTAGAGAACAGCAAAGCACTAGTAATTTCAAATATCCATTGCTTTAAGCTTTCTTGAACCACTACAAGGCAAAAAGCTGTATTCCCTTCCCCTCCCCTCCCTCCAACCCATAAATTTACACACTTGCCACCTTAACTTTATGCAGTTTTTATGGTGCACGCTACTTAAATGAGCGCTGCAACAGCAGATAATTACTTACTTTTGTAAACCTTTTCAAGCCACTTATAAGTTGCATGTGCTCAGTACTGCTCGCAGTAATTAGTTATATTCAGGCAGTCACTTAGTTCTTATTGACTTGAGTGTCATTGGGCATTTTCTTTTGACTGAGCAAAATGCAGTTTCCTTTTTTAAAAAAAAATTAAATGTTAACTGAAATTTCAGCTTGAAATTTACCCTATTTACCAAGGATTCCACTATCACCATATTTTTTGACCTTTTTAAGATGGTCTATTTGTGTCAGCTTTGTTTTTCTCCCTCAAGCCTGTACTCTCTAGGCTTCACTTAGAAGTCACTTTTTGTATGAGATACTGGAGCATAATCGATGCTTGTGGAATCCACACCCCAGCAAGCAACGTTTCCCACAGGAGTGAAGAAAGTTCCACTTAAAAGATGCTGTGCTAAGCAATTGTATTCTAATGATTTTTTTTAATGTGAATTTTACAGTTGGATGTTTTTGTTATTAAGCATAAAGACCTCTTATGTGTTGAATCCTGTGATTTTTTTTTTCCTTCACTGAATATTATTCTTTATCTTGCCAATCAACTGCAGCTATTAATAGCCACTTAACTGGAAAGGTACCTATTTTATAATGTCTCAAAATGAAATGGCCCACTTGCCAGGAATCCACACTATTATTCTCTCTGAAGTGCCAGTCTTCAGAGAAAATATTTCCATTAAACCAGCAGCTTTAATGTTGTGTTATGTGACGTGTGTGTATATGATATACCCTCAAATTTCACCCACTATCAATGACAGATTAATATTGCACCAGGTCTTTCATATCCCAAAGAGCACACTCTAAACAAAAACACAAGTTTGGTAGGACATTATCTATAATTCTGTTGTTGAATATTTCCAATTAATACAGGCATTGTATGAATTTTGCAATCCCCCATTATACTTATTGAACAACCAATGATATTGCATTTCTTAAAAAAAAATCTTGCTGAGAACTGGATGGATTAATATTTAAATTTATTTCATTGGGAACCAACAACAAATATCTCAGATCCAAAGCAATTTTCTCACCAATTTTTGGTTTTTAGGCACAGTTCTAACACTGCTTGCTAAATTCCCACCTGTATATCTTTCTATGTGCCTTTTATAATCTTAACAAAGTTAAGAGCTGATCTCAACTGCTTCATTCTGTACATCTTCTCATGAATTCTGGTGTCTTATTGCTTTGTTTTGAGACTTTGTAAATGTGATATAGAGAAGTGTCAGATGAAGGATGGATTTGAAGCCTTACCCGGGGTAATTATTTCATTTTGAAAAAACAAATGTGAGAAACAGTAAAATGCTCTGCAGTGAAACACATTACAATCAGTTCCACAGTGTCTTGTTTGAAAGATATCCTAGACCTTCTATTTATTAATATCTCATCTGCTTTTCCTAACAGGTTTATGCTGGTATTGGCAAGCAATCAACCAGAACAGTTTGACTGGGCCATCAATGATCGTATTGATGAAATCGTTAACTTTGGTCTACCGGGGCTAGAGGAGAGGGAGCGGCTGGTTCGGTTATATTTTGACAAATATGTCCTGAAACCTGCCACAGAAGGAAAACAGTACGTGTTCTAATTTGGTCAGGAAATGATGTTTGGGAGACTACTATGCAGGCTTACTGTGATACTACTTTTCTGCTTTTTTTTGACGTTTTTATCATTTTTCCAATTTCACTCCATTTTAACCTACCTTGCCTTTAGCTACCCACCATGTGTTGAGATAGCCTCTTGCTGCTATTGAGTAATGGTTCACTGTAATTCTTCCTGAAAGATAACATCTCTTTCTGTGTTAATTGAACTTCCATAGTGGTTGGAGGAGCCCATCATTTACTGAAGTACGTTGCTCCACTCTGGCCTGCTGTAAATATGAGCAGTCTATTCTAATCTGTTGAATAGATCAAACTTCTGAAATCCATTTCATTTCATACAGCCTCTTCATTTAATTCCTTAATGTCCCTCTTCCCTGTTTTGTTCCCATGAATTGTTCACTGATGGAGAAGGAAAGAGGATCTGATCTGTGCATTGAAAAGTGAAGGCGAGCGTCGTGGTGAAATTTAGAGCTCTCGTTTTTTCATTATTAGTTTATTTCCACCTAAAGTTGAAGTCTCATCATTAAAAGGGCAATGAGGATCCATATAGCTTAAAGCCAGTGATCAACTTCACACTAAAAGCTAAATTCTGTTTTGTTCCAAGAGTAACCAATGATAACTATAGCTGTTTTCATTTGTAATGCTTTCTAAGGTAGCAAAAGTAGGTGCTTCACGTGAGGAATGTCCAACAGAAAAATGATACCCAACCAAAAAAAAAGAATTTGAATAGTCAGTCAAAGGATTGAGTGACACTGCAGGTTTTAATAAGTGTCATAGAAGGTAAAGTTGAGGGAGGGAATTCAAGAGCTTTGGGCATTGATAGTGGGGGACGTGGCTGCCAGTGATAGAGCAAGTAATTAAGAAGCCAGAATGAGTGAGGAGAGGAGTTGAGGGGGGTGGTAGGTGGGTGAGACAGGAGTGGGTGAAAGAGATGAGAATTTTCAAATCAGGATTTTGCTTAACCAGAACTTGAAGCTAGGATGCAGGCAGCAACGTTTTGAATGTCTTAAGTGTTGTGGTGAGACCAAAACTTAAAGACCAGCATGTGCGGAATTTGTGACGTCTTCAGTGGGCCATAAAAGACAATTGATCCCTGTTTATGAAATGCACTTCCATCATTTCATGGTTACAGCTTGTATAAAGAACCTATCTTTTCCCATTGTAAAAGCTGCAACCAGAAACTTGAAACTACTTGACCCAGCTAAGTCTTGCTTTGTGGTTTAAGCATCAGGCTAATGTTCAGTGCAGTCCTGTATTGTGTTATCAATCATTTTGACTCAGATAAAACAAAAACCTTTTCATTGTAGGTAGAACCTACAGTGAAAAGGGTTTGGTTTTGTATAATGGCTATTGTACAATTGTTAGCCATCACATCTAAAATAGATTAACTAGTCATTCACTTTAGTACTGTTTGTGGAGCCTTAATTTGCTGAACCACCCTTGAGATAATCTGTCTACAAGAAACATTCAGGCACCTGTTCTGTGTGGGTTACACTTCTGTTATAAGACTGCCCTAGTGAAGGAGCTGAATGCCATGTCTTAAAGCTCTCTGTCTTATAAGCTGAATGCACAGGTGCTGAATGTTAAGCAACAAGAATGCCCACATGTTAAGTTAAATTTGAAGAAATTGGCCGCCCATAAACATGTTATTCACAGCACCAGTCACCATCTGATTTTTGGTTCATAGGCGCCTGAAAGTGGCCCAGTTTGACTATGGCAAGAAATGCTCTGAGATTGCTTTGGTGACTGACGGGATGTCGGGTAGAGAGATCTCCAAGCTGGGAGTGGCCTGGCAGGTATGGCTTTTATTTAATTCTCATGTCATTTGAATGCTCAATACATGTAGTTAAAAGCTCCTCCGTGTTTTTTTTGTTCAGTCAGGAATAAATAAAGTTCATGTGCACAATGATTAGCATTTTTTCGTTCTCACTCTTGATCCCGTGCCTACTGTTCATGTGGTGCTCATCCTCCCAACAAATGGCCTTTTGCAACATTAATAACTAGTTTGGCTGTTGCTGCATATTCTCTGCCAAGTATATGATGTACATGGAAACAGTTTTGTTTAGTTTAATCTAGAATCTCGTGCAAGTGCACACTGTTTAAGTTTTCTCCCTGCAGGGTGAGCTCCTCACTTTACCAAAATTGAAATCTGACTGGATTATTGCTCACACACCTCTTTGGATTAACTCTTCTCCACCTGTACCTTGTCATTAACGCTATGTATATTTACTGCTGACATAGATTAATGGGAAATTAATGACTTGGATCTAAAAATACCAATGCATTGGCATAAATTTCTTTCAAAACAAATGCCCACCAGCCTTAACAGAAGGAGGGCAGATTACAGAGCATATTGAGCTGAATTTACTGAGAGAGATGGCCTCTGTCAAAACTGCAATCTGTTCTCCCAACTAATCCAAAATTATTAGCTCTTCAGATAAGCATGATTGAAAGTATCTGAATTCTGAATTCCTGGCAGATCTTGCTGACAACTTCTCAGGGAATGAAGGTAACAACTTTGAAGACACACTCCCTGGCTGTAATTGTTTTTTATTATTTCATTAGATAGCAAGGCTGGTCTTCTAGTGAAGAGATGTGCCATATAGAAAGAAAGTGGGATTAAGTGCCAAGGTTTCAGCCTTTTATGTTAAATTTAGCTATAAGATAATAAACAATATCTTTTTATAATTAAGTGTTTTAAATGGTTATTTGATGAAGCTTCAGTGTTCAGTCTGTGTAGGTGTGTGCTTTCACATGCTCTGCATTAAAGCAGCTGAAGTGGAGAGTTGGATCAGTGTAGGAGCAGGCAAATGATTCACCAGATCATGGATTACAAGAGATAGAGGCTGTTGTTGTTTTAGGTTCATGGGTTGTTGCCAATTGCTCATTAAATGTGATTTGGTCAATTTTGCTAGACTCCAGAAATTAGACATATTGCCTGCTCAAATGAGCAGATGGCGTCTAATCCACACTGGGGTTATTTCCTGGACATTGATGGATTTTTAAAATCTAAAGGTCAAGCATGTATATTGTCCCCTGTTTTTACATCTCAAAAGAGAGAACTTTCACTGCATACCGTCATTCACATCCTGAGAGTTCCACAAAGCACCCTACACTCAAAGTTGCTTCACTGCTGCATTCACTTGTTTTGTAAGGCAAGCCTGTGAGATAAATGACTGCTTAACTGGTTGATTTGAGGGAGAATACTCAAACTCCTTTTCACGCATTACATTAAGGTCTGTAGTTGTCTCAGAAGGCAGGCAGGAATTCGATGTAATGCATGATGGAACTTCCAAAAGAGTGATATTCTTTCAGTGCTACACTTGAGTTGCTGCCACTGAAGCAACCTGGCACTTGGCAATGAAACCTATTCATTCATTAGCCTGGGTAATGGTGCTTTTTGCATTCTGATTCAGTATAACTGACCACTGAAGAAGGTAGCTGGTGATTTTCTTCCTTCATATAGACATAGGTAGAATCTCTTGGGCTCCAAGAGCTTGGAAATGAGGCAGTCCTCAACTGCAGATAGGGTAGTCTAATATCCAAGCTGATTATGTCTCGAAACATTTCAGTTGTAAGCAGTGAAGCTCAGAATAGTTTAGCTTATGAGAGATTCATTGGGCTGAAATATCAACTGCTCATTAGCTTTTGGGTTCAATTTAGTTAATTTTAGCTCTTCACTATTCATAACAGTTTAAACTGATTTTATTTTGTTCAGTACTTGTGGGCAAGTTTGTGTTGGTGATAAAATAGTTAGTAATTATTGAGTGATCAATATTGGTGATTTTAATTATCCCAAAATAGATTGGAAGACAAGTATTGCTCATGTGAAGCTTTTTAGAATTACATTTGGGACTCTTACTGGAGCTCTGTTTTTATTCCAGCAAAGAGACGTATTTGTTGACTTCATTTGTGGGAAATGAATGGAGAATATAAAACACCTGGAACTTCCCATGTGAAACATAGGATAATCATAGTTGTAGCTTGCTGCTCCTTGATGACAAACCTATGCAGCTGCAGGTCAATGTTCCTTATGTGGTTAAATATAACATGCACAATATTTCAGCAGTATTGCATACCAGCTTCCTAACAATCTCCAGAGTCAGCCACTTGCGTAAAAGCTTGTGACATGTTCTGGGTGTTTGTATGTCCATTATTTTAAAATTATTAGTGCCAACTCCCCTGGGCATATTCTGACACTTTACAAAAATCGTCAGCCTCTGCAGACCATGTTCGGCACTGTGCTTATTGGTTGCTTTGCAAGCTGAAGTCCGCAAGCACTCATGCTGGACACATTCGTATCTAAACCCAGTGAATCTTGTCCTGACATCAATACCAGAATTACCACTGCCATTACTTCAGCTCTTTAATGTCCTGTAATTAACTAAATACTGAAGAATCTTGTGGTGAGCATCTGTCTTCTCACTGCCAGTAGTGGGAAACAATTGAATGAACAACATACAGAGTTGTTCTGGTTACTTTTTCCAAATTTGACTCATTTAGTAGAATATTTTTGAGGCAGAGGGAAAATAGAAGAAGGGATGTAGTGCACAGCCAGAATTTAATTCCCTGTACCTGATTTTTCTTTTTATTTTTCTTTTTAAAATGTTGGATGTTAATGCCTGCTGATGTGTGAGCCAGTACTCTGGGGAATGAATCAATGAGAATTTAGAGCTAGTGTTCAAATATCAGTGTTCTACTAGTAACCATCTTTGCTCTGAAATCCAACTCAGTATTTCATCAAAATCGTTTCTAAGTGAAATGGCTGCATTCGATTTTAAATGCACATATTGATGCACAGTTTGGAGTTGTAATTAAAACAATAAATTGTGCAGCATTTAGAGTTGTTAACATGATAAACAACTGGTTTTTCATTGAACTGATCTCCTATTAACTTCTGTTCCATCGTAAACTGAAGCAAACATGTCTCCCAGGTGTGTCAATGCGTGGTAATGAGGTATACACTGCCACTTATAAATTTTGAACACTAGATTATATATCTGTATTGATTTCACCTGGAATCTGTGTCAAGGTCCCAAACTAGAGATCAGAATAATCGGTCTGTGTTCCTACCACGTTAACCCCTGCTCCAAAGTTTTTGAATGACGTGATCAGGTTGTGGCTAGTGCTCTCCAGTTAATTGCTTACCTAGCAGGTTCCTGTAAATAGGAAAAGCATGGCTCAAGTGAATCCCTTTACTGGCTGAGATGGGAGCAGTTATAGTGGGGATGAAGGAAATAGCAAAGAAATTAAACAAATACTTTGTCCTCACAGAAGAGGAACCAGAAAACTTTCAGGAGAACTATTGGTTGAGTGAATGAGGAGCACAAAAGAAATGGCCTTAGTAAAACCAAAAATTAATGTTGGAGAAACTAATGGGACTGTGAGCAGTTTAAGTCCCCAGACCATGATAGCTTGAAGGTGTCGGTGGAGATAATGGGTATACTGATTGGCATTTTGGAAGATAATATAGATTCTAAAACTGTTCCCACAGACTGGAAGGGAGCAAATGTAACCCCATTATTTAAGAAAAGGAGAGAATAAAAATTGGGATCTATAGACAAAATACCTGACATTAGTATTACAGGAATGGAAGTAATTACAGAGATAAGGTGTCTTTATTAGTCACGTGTACATCGAAACACACAATGAAATACATCTTTGCGTAGAGTGTTCTGGGGGCAGCCCGCAAGTGTCGCCATATTTCCGGCGCCAACATAGCACGCCCACAACTTTCTAACCCGTATGTCTTTAGAATGTGGGAGGAAACCGGAGGACCCAGAGGAAACCCACACAGACACGGGGGAGAGCGGACAAACTCCTTACAGACAGCAGCGGGAATTGAACCCGGGTCGCTGGCGCTGTAAAGCGTTACGCTAACTGCTACACTGGCTTGACTGAGGGGGAGCAGAGGGCAGATGAAGTCCTGGTCTTCAAATCCCTCCATGTACTTGCCCCTCCCTGTCACTGTATATATCAACCACACAGCTCTCTGTCCCCCTCCAATTCTGGTCTCCTGGGCATCTGTGGTTTTAATTATTTCACCTTTAGTTGACAAGGGTCCAATCCCTGGAGCTACCTTCCTTCAAGAGGCTCCTTGAAAACTATCTCTTTGATGAAGGTTTCAGTCCTGTCCTGACACCCTCATTTACTTTGGTTTGTATTCTGTGAATCTCTTTGGGAGATTTAGCTATGTTAAATATGCTGTGCAAATGCCACACTTTTGGGGTGTGTCTGTGTGTGTCTGTGTGTGTAATTGATATATTATTGTCACATGTACCAAGATACAATGAAAAGCCTTTGTTTGCGTGGCATCCAGAGAGATCATTCCATACGTAAGTACATTGACATAGTACAAAAGGGGAAAAAAAACAGAATGCAGTGTTACAGTTACAGTGAAAGTTCAGTGCAGGGAGACAAATAAAATGCAAGGGCCATGATGAGGTAGGTTGAGAGATCAAAAGTTCATGTTTAATGTATAAGGTCTGTTCAAGAGTCTGATAACAGTGGGATAGAAGCTGTTCTTGAGTCTGATGGAATGTGCTCTCAAGCTTTTGTATCTTCTGGGGGCAGAAGAGAGAATGACTGGGGAGGGAGGGGGTCCTTGATTATGTTGGCTGCTTCCCCAAGGCAGCAGGAAGTGTAGATAAACAGATCAGTGGAGGGGAGACTGGTTTGTGTGACAACTGGGCTGTATTTACAACTCTCTCTGGTCTTTGGCAAAGCAGTTGTCATACCGAGCTGTGGTGCATCCAGATAGGAAGCTTTCTATGGTGCATCTGTGAAAATTGGTGAGAATCATTGGGGACATGTATGTGTGTGTCTGGTGTGTGTGTGTGTGTGTGTGTGTGTGTGTGTGTGTGTGTGTGTGTGTGTGTGTGTGTGTGTGTGTGTGGTGTCTTTGTGTGTTTGTGTGTGTGTATGTGAATGGGTATAACTGTGGGCATGTGTGTTGGCTCTGCCAAGATGCCTGCCACGGTCGAATTGCCACCCAACATTCGTTAAAGATGCACAGATGAGGGAAAGAAAGTACAGCTTTGGTTGGCAATGCTGAGAGAAACCTCCTGGTGGAAGGACTTCACAGAAGACACACACTTGCACTGGACGGAGACCTGGCTGGTCACCCTGGGACATTGTGCTCTCATGTGTTGTTCTGACTCAGACTGCAGACTGTGCCTTGGGAGCAGACTAAGTAGTGCAGTTACTATGCAGCCATCTGTATACAATCATGCAGCCCCTCACCACAGGCCCAGAATAAATATTTATTGCAATTCTGGATGCAGGAAACATGCCGATTAATTTCTATATCTGCCACTTCTCAGAATTCTGTGTGTATAACAAAAGGGAATAATTAACTTTTATGCTTTCCTGCAGCCCCCCAACTTATCATCAATTGATAAGTTAATAGCAGAAGGAGATTAAAATACAAAACATTGGTGATATCCACGGGATCAGTAACTCAAATAAATCAACAGCTAGTGCCATAAACCAAAAGATTCTATCGAACATCATTAATGATTTATCTCTGCAGTTTTCATGGATGGAGATCAAGTGTTTAATGGTGACTCAACAAGGGTGGCAACACTTATGAATATTGGGGACTTAATAAAAATGACAGTCTTGTTCTGTCTTGGAAACCTCCCTGGCCCCTCCTTAGTGCTGCTGGTACCTTCAGGGTC
>JARFYF010000059.1:14947863-14958968 GCA_030265395.1 Rhina ancylostomus | reverse complement strand
GAGGGGGAGGGGGAGGGGGAGAAAATCGTGAGGGAAACAGACCAGAGGAATTTGACAAAGGGATCTGCAAGAGGGAGGTGGCTATCTCACCAACTCTGAACTGTTTGCAATTGCCGCTGATGACTTGGAAAGATTAGGCCAAAATGGGTACAGCAAACATAATGCAAAAACCAACTCATTTTGATGATGGAATTGGGGAGCCGGGGAGGAGTTGCACATTATGACATATTTCAGAATGGTCAGCTTTGGAAAGGGCATGATTGAGCTGAAGTAACAGGCCACTTACAGGGTGTATTGGCAAATGGAGAACCAAAAGATCAGCAATTTAAGTGACAGAATGTCCCCATTTCCTCCTCTGTGTGGATTTGTAATGGGTAATGACTGCGCAGTAGAATTAAATTCTTCAAACTGTGCGTACACGCAGAATGCAAGGGATGTGGGAAGATTTAAATGTTTAAATATGTATACCAAATACAAGACCTCATGAAAACTCAGGCCAATGGTACTTAAGATAAACCGGTAGCATGGCTCGATGGCAGTCTGGAAAGTAATGAATGGATGCTTTCCAGATTGGCAAGATATCAACAGTGGTAAAGCCAGCAATCATTTGCAAGGTTTATTCTTTCTCCAAATACATTAAATGACTTTAAAGTATGGAGACTCCTGAAAGAAATAGCTGCTGACATCAAAGGGAAGATGGCAAACGGCAAGGTTGTGGGCAGCTGGTGACACAGTTGAGGACATTGATATGCCAAACACTTCAAAATAGATGGGAGGGACACACTTTAGACAAAAGCCAAACACACACACTCAGGAGTAGAAAGCAAGAGAAAGAAGATACCAGTAGCTGAAAGCTAAATTCAAGCTTCATTGGAAAGTTTATAAATGAGCATTTAACCTTCAGTAGTGCACACACAGTAGTTAAGAATTTCAAGTTACTTGCAGGGAGGATACGTGAATGTGTTTACAATTCTGAAATCTTAGCATACAAATAACATTTCTGCATATCTGTGGCTGTAAAAAAGGCACACCCAATTCATTACATATGGACAGGAGAGTTAGTTTGCATTCAGGTGATACATACATCAACCAGAATTTCACTTTAAGCAAAGGTGAAGGATATTTACAGGATTGCTGAACATTACAGTTTGCCACACAACTTTGAATGCTGGGCTAACTGGCAATTAAATTGGCTGTTACATAAAAGCCACATTTGTGGGCTGCAGGCAGTCACCGTGACATAATCCTTCACATTTCATCAGGGAACATGATTTAGCAAAGTAAATCTAGTAAATCGCCAGCCTACAAGTACACCAGAAGACTGTTGTACAGAGGCTGGGGTAGGTAGCATTATTCTCTCAGTTAGGGACTCATGGAAGCAATCTTAAAGCTGTGCCACAAAACTTAGTCAACTGAAAGCTGGAAAAGTCAACTACGCAAAACCAAAGTTACTGATGGGAGGTTTAACTTTGAAGCTAAATGTTGAAGCTTATTTACAGACAGTAATGGGCACTAGGATAGTGCAAGGGGGAGAGGGAAGCAGTAACGATGAAGAATAGCAATAGGAGCAAAGGTGGGCCATTCATCTCAAGCCTGCTGTGGCATTCAATAAATTTTAGCTCAGACCTTTGCCTTAACTCCAGTTTTCTACTTCTTCCCTATAATCCAAAACCCTCAGATTTGATTGCATTAAATGACTCAACATTCACAGCTCAATTAGACAGGGAATTCCAGAGACTCATGACCAAGAAATTACTCCTCATCTCACTATTAAAACGACAAACCAAGTCCACCCATATCCTGTTTCAGAAACCTCCCCACAACCCAAGAGGGGGAAACATCTTCACAGGATCTCTTTTGGTGAGATGATAAATGTTTTAATTTGCAACAGTCAAAAGAGATGGAAGCTGCATCCTCTATCATCTTACTCTATTGTAATACAAAAACATTTGTAAACATTTAAATAGCAAGTGCTTCCAAGCCTTGATTGTTAGCTTAGATTTTTAAAATGGGAATGTTTTGGCTGTGTATGATTTTTAGTTCAATAATTAAACATTTGGCACCAACTCATTTTGAAACAATCACTCAACAGATTGTGCTGTGTGCATGTAAAGTTTGCAAGTGAAATATCATCCCACAGATTTAATTGTACTTTAAAGGCAACAGGTATAATGCTGTAGTTGTCTACATCTAAATTCTTTGAGCAGGAGACCCGTATTGTGCTGCCAACCATTTTGATTAAGCAAATTTCATTTACTAGAATTCCAGACTCAGAAACCACAATATACATCTGGAATTTTACTAGATGAAAAACACATGTAGAAACTGATAAACCGTTTAATGAAGTTTTGTATTCAATGTCAGTAAAACTGTGGCCCTCTGATGTTTCCTTCAGATAGCTGGAGGATAGAATCACAAAAAGATAGCTGTTCTGCCCATCATATCCTTGCAGGCAAGATAACTCCCAGTCCACATTAGTTGAATTTTAACTCAGTTCATTAGCAATTAACAATGGGCAATAAAATTGCTAGCATCTTCCACAGCCCTTATACAAATAAATGGAAAATCCCAGTTCTTAACTTGTGCTCATGGCAAAAGTACTCATCCAAGTACTATTTAAAATGATTACAGCTCTTGTTTTCCAGCACCCTTTTGGACAGTTTCATCCCCCAATATTCTGTGTAATAAAACTATCTTCCTTCTATTGGTTACCTTGAATTCAAGCTGTCTAGATTTTCATCTTGCACTCATCTCAGCCACTTTACGTGCCTCAATTAAACCTCCCCTCAAAGTACTGTTCCAAGATTATTCATTCCAAAACATCTCATTGGTCTCCTCTGTACCTGACCTTGTGTAAAGTTGTAAGTGCAAACCCAATATGGCATCACACAACCTACAAGGCCACTTCACCATCTGATCCATACTGAATAGGTCAGTCAACTGTGGCAGGAAGTAGGGTATAGCTCCCCTTGGTGCTTAGTGAGAAGCAGGCAGAAAGATGGAAGAGGGTTGACAGAGGCATAAGGGAAACTGTTTCCACTGGAAGGAAATAGAGAATTAATGATTATGGTTCAGAACCAAGTCGCAATGCCATTNNNCATAGCAGGTCAAATCTAATGCCAGAAGATCACTAAGAATTAATTGAGGTAAAAATATGGCACTGCAACACGTACTGGAAACCTTAACCCTCAAGATTTCAGCCTTAACTGTCTGGAAGGAGCACAGTTTTGAGAACAGAGGAAGGGGAAATAATTGTACATATAGACACAGTCACCTCAAAGCAAGAGCCTGCATGTGCTATTGTATGAGGGATTCAGGAATGGTACACAGTCATTGGAAAGAGGTGGGGCTGGGAAAATAACATGCACACACAGAAACAGGTGGAGACATGCAAAAGTTGAGGTGCAGGAGAGGCCATGAACAAAACACTTTCAACTTCTGAACTAGGGCTGAGTGGGAAGCAAGCTCACCTGCACAAAGGTTGTAATGTCATCCATCTCCTGAGACCAGTACATGAACCAGGAATGCTGCCAGAGTTCTTTCTGTACTTAAACTAGAAAATCTCAGTGGCCTGACATTTCAGTTATTCAGTGATCATGTAAAAGACTTTTGACAATAACTTGTAATTATAAAGCATCTTTAAGGCAGTAAAATATCCCATGGCATGCCACAGGAGTAGACTCACAAATTGAGTCAGAGAAGATCACTACAGTGACCAAAGGTTTGACAGAGAGGGTTTACATCATGCCTCAGAGGTGGGGGTGGGGGTAAGAGGAGATTGAGGAGAATATTGCAGTTCTGAAGGGCCTTAAAGCTAAAAGCCCAGCAAGTGATGGGTTGCAGAATGGAGAATTCTAAGAGTTGCAATTGCTACAGAAATTGGGGCTGGGGTACAGGTTCGTCTTCAATGGTTTTGAACGTGGATGGGAATTTAAGCAATTTGTATTATGAACCAATAAAAGGTCAAGGAACACAGGGAGGATGCCACAACAGGGCGAGAGTCAGGATAGACATCTCTTAATTTTATGAAGGGTTGAAAATCACCAGCTGGCTAAGAAGTTTGGAAGTTTTGTCTGGAATGTAATCAGAGCACAGATAAAGATTTTATCAGATGGACAGTGAAAGGCAAAAATGGGCAATATTATGGAGGTGGAATAGGTTGTCTTGGTGTCAGAGAGGAGGGAGCCTTGTACATTCAGTGCATGCACAGGCATTTTGAGCTAATACACAGGTGGGATTAATCCACCCAAACATAAGCTCTGTAATTTAGATCAAAAACTCCACATTAGCAGTGGAATATGTCACAAACCTGGAAATGTAGTTTAGTTCAGTAAAAGCCTTGGTATCCAGCATGCACAAGACTTGTGCCAGTCAAGCAAATGTGCTAGTTAATCAGACGTCTAAGGGAGATGACAGAGGCTCAACTTGCACTTCCTTTGGGTCTTGTTGCATATACTTGGATCTTATTGTACTTGCTTGGATCATCTGGAGCCCTAGAAGCTCTCCTGAATAACTCTCAGCTATCAGCCTTAGTTGACTCTTGCCTTTTTTCACCAATGTAGAGTGCAAAGTATGCAGCTGCATAACTTCCTGTGCCGAATACCTACGGCCGTGTTTCTGCAAATTCGACAATTGTATTAAACTATGAAGGAACACTAGCCCAGGTTCTCTCTTCTTTAAGATGATTTTCTTCAAAGTCCATCATTCTTCAGCTTCCTGGACTGTATTACACTATAATTTCTGCATCACTCATCTTTCCCTGCTCGATCCAATCTTCCACATTGTTAACATTTGCGTCACAGAGGGCTGTGAAGGGAACATGCTTTACCATGTTAGCAATTTCTGCTATGGTTGATTTTCACTGTCAAACATTAGTCTTCAAACTCTTCAATCAGGAGATGCCTCAGCAAACATCAGTGGACTACAATGTTCTCTAAGTGCGTAAGTCACATTTCTAATGAATCCCTTGCATTATTCAAAATTGCATTTTGGTGCTGTAAGGGGTCTGGACATCTCAAATAGTGCCACCATGATTTAACAGCATCCTGAATTTACTTTCCTCTACAAAAACATTTCATGTTTTGAATACTTTGGTCCAAGGGTAGGATCAAAGATGTCACACTAGCAGACACGATAAATATATTCTCAGAAACCAACTGCAACAGGCAAGGAAGGATGCACCATCGCATCTTCAAAAAAGTGTTCTTTAAGCAAGCAGAAATTAGATGAACTAATAATATTCTTCATTCATCCTTTGATTGCTTTGAGTTTTGTATTCCACTGGTAAATGCTTCACTTCTTTGAAAGCTCGAGGATGCTTCTATTTGCCAATCCAAGTTTCACCATGTGCTCCTGTGGCATTAGCACAGGTTGGAACAGACACTTGGCCCTTGCTTTGCTAAATCCGGTAGCATTTGTTTCACCAAGGAGGCAGCATACATTGCCAAATTGGACTAGTTCTTTTTCCCACATGGCATAGTTGAACTGGTAACAAAATGTGTTCCATCATTAATTTATTGACGTCCTGGCAATATTCCTCTGCTGCTATGTGGTCTGCCAATTTGCTCAGTACATCCAGTCAGCTTATTCCATGATGAAGTTTGAAATGGGAAAGCCAGCCATCAGAAAATGCACGTTGTCCAGTTAGATTCACCTGATCATAAAATCTTTGCCTTTCAATGAGCACTGGTTCAGATTTTCACACCCTCATAACATCTGAGTGCAAACATTTAAAAATACTTCTCCAAATTTGTATAAACATTTTTTTCCTCTGCCTTTGATGTCATAGATGGCAGAGTCCATATCGTATTCCTTTATCAAAATGCTTCGATCTTCTCCCTTCACTTCCCTTGTCAATCTTATCAAGTGCCAGCACTACCCACTTATGTTTCTCCACTTTACTTAGCAGTTAATTTGAAACCTTAATAGGTGGTACGTGCTGTGTGCTGATATATCTTAATAAGGGAGTGCAATCATGCTAAACACAAC
The DNA here is from genome assembly GCA_030265395.1 of Rhina ancylostomus. NCBI lineage: Eukaryota > Metazoa > Chordata > Chondrichthyes > Rhinopristiformes > Rhinidae > Rhina > Rhina ancylostomus. The sequence continues at coordinate 14,952,980 of JARFYF010000059.1, read as the reverse complement.
TCATAACAGGAGTAGCAAGGACCACTAGCAGTACCACTCACTGACTTGGTACATGAAGGTGCCTTCGCATGCCACAATATTGAACCCAGTTACTGGAAAATGAACTGCATTGATACATTGAGATGTCAGGTGCCAGAATGTCGGATGTAGGATGCTGCATGAGGTGCCTTTGAATCAAAAAAAAATCAAATTTCTGAGCAATCATTTAGGGTTCCTGCACTCCAATATCACCACTGCTCAGTGCTGGGTTAACATTAGGATTTCAACCAAAGCAATAAAATGTAGTACAGTGAAAACAGCAGACAAATGCACTGCTTGCCAATGCAGGGAAGACACAAAAAGTGCATCTTAAGAATACACTTGTAACTCAACATAAATTTTAAAAAAATTAACCCATCAGGTGCCCCTGTCCTCTCAATATCAGAACTCAAACAGGTAACACCTTATTAGGAGTTTATCACAAAAGTAATAAATTCCTCACCATGCTTTTCTTATTAAATACTTTCCACAATAACTACAAACTGCTCATTGACCTGAGCTTCTGGCACAGCCTTTCTCCAGCGCAGATTTCCATCTCACTCATATCAGGAGAGCACCAGAAATGGCCAATCATAGGCCATTCACTAGGCAACTCTCTGTCAGGCACTGAGGACCCTCCTGGTAGCCAGATTAGATGTGACATAACAGCAACTGCTAGGGAAAGGATATGTCATCTCAATACTGGGGAAACAAATTAAATGTCCCCAAACTGAAATTGCTAAGAACACATTATGGTAACTAAGCAGATCTATGAATTGTTGTATTGATCCCAAGGAGATAAACAAGTTGTGCTTATGAACACTTTCCCAGAGGAGAGCAATTCCTCATTACAATTTCTCACATCTAAAAATCTGCAGAGACTGTAATGGTCACGGTCATAACGAGATTCCTTTTCCTTGTGATTGTTTTGAAAGTATCTTGAAAATTATTCACTGGAAACATTTTTAGGGTAGAGAGAGCCAATTTAGAGTGAAATATTATTTAAATCTGTAATATGAAATTGCTGCATCTCAATTCCAATTACCTTGGAATCCCAAAATGTAGTTTTTAAATGCAGTCACTGTGATTCACATTTCTGAATTAAATTGACACCGTGGGGAAAATCTTGCCCAATCTCAACATTAACATTCGCAATGAGTTAAATATTTGTCATTATGAGCAACTTTGACCAAATTGTTAGTCCACTAGATAAAGAAATGCACTTGCACTTTTACAACAAGCACAGTCTTCGAAATTTAACTAACGATAGGAGGCAAAAATCTCATTACATTTAACTTGTAATCCATCAGGCAAAGGGTTGAGGACTAGGAAGTGGGATTAACCTTAACAGCTCTAAGTTGCTGCCATGACACAATGTGCCGGAAATGTACGATTCCATGAACACAGCAAATTGCCTCACTAACTTCACGCCTGCAACCAGTCTTCAAATTCTGAACAGATTAATGAGACAAGCATTTTCCTAACTGCTTGCTACCTGTCTGTGTTCAATGAACAAGCAGTGCCAGTCAAGCTTCTGGCAAATGAAGCCAACATCACAAATAAAATTCAGCACAGACTGGCAACTGCAGTGAACACAGAAGTGAGAAAACTTCACAGTTCAATAGGCTGTGCTAGTCTAAGATTCTGGTTTAGGTGTATTGCTGAACCAATGAGGAAGGTCTACTCAGCATCAAGATCATGGGTCAGCTTCACTGCAGACTGGGTGATATTGAAATTATTCCCACTTCCCAGCATAGAAATCTTCCTTTTTAAAAAGTATGTTATTTTAGAGAGCACAAAAAGTATGAAATTTATGGCACAGGAGACATGTTGGCCAAAAATGGAGCTTTTTAAGGTTCCTCTGAATTCCGAGCAGTCTAGTTTTGTAGGTTATACAAATACCACAGCTACTCCTCTGGCAGAAGAGGTTAAAATAAGGGATGCAACTTCAAAATGAGCACTGGGCCAGTCAGGGATGAAGTCTTGCCTGCGTCATACAGAGTGAAAATCGGGGGCACTCTTCTTCCCCTCACCATTCCTCCCAAAAAACATAGCTGTTAGGCTGTACAAATAGGCTTAGATACTGAATGGCCTTATTTGGCATCTATTGCAAGATATTGGAAAGGATTCCAGAGATTCCAAGTGACTCAACTTCTGATATCAGTCCACTGAAAAAAACTGCATTGTTTCAAAAGTAATAAAAACAAATTAAAATATAACAAACTTTTCTTAAACATTAACTTGTTAATCTTTATTATTTGAGGATGGGGCATAGCTGCAACTGTAGAAGTTCAATATTCCACAACTCCTGCAGTTTCTGTGCAAGTCAGAGGTGCAGTCTGCTTTCCTCCCACATCCCAAAGCTCTGTGGGTTGGTAAGGTTAAACTGATCCCTCTAAATTGCCCCAAGTGTGTATGTAAGTGGGGAGAGCTGATGATAAAATGTGAATAGTGTAGAGTAAATTGGTTCTTGGCCAGTTTAGACTTTGTGGGCTGAAGGGAGTGTTTCTGACAGTTGGCAGAAGTTGCATTGATGGTTTAACTGAATGGTGATAAACTGTCAAGTATGGGAAAGGTGAGGTCACCTCTTTGGATTGAAGGCAGACTACCTTCTAAATAAGAAGCTTGCCCTGTAGAAAAACTTACACACTTAATAATTCAAAACTGATAATTCAAAACTGATAATTCAAAGTCTAATCTAATGTCAGCCTTCATACATATTTGGCATATGCTATGGAATTATAAAGCTTAAACCCCAACTGAACTACTGCATTTGCTCCAGTACTCCACTTGGGAAAGAGTGCTGGTCTTGAAAGGGTACCTTGCAGGTTTATAAGAACAGCAGCTGCTGAAATTACAGAGGTTGCACAGATGAGGATTTTATTCCTTTTACAGAACTTGAGTGATCCAATTCAAATTGTTTATGATAAAAAGGGTAATAAGCTCAGAGAAAAATAAAATCTTTGCTTTCTCTTGTGGAAGAGCTTAAAACAAGAGGGAAAGGCCTAAATTACAGCTAAGTCATTCAGGGGTGACGCAAGGTGCTCATCTGAAGAACAAGGAAAAAAAAGCACAAGGAGGCCACATGCTCCTCCCGCCTGTCCCTCTATTCAAATGAGGTCAAGGCCGATCCTGTGCCTCAAGCCCATTTTGCCACCAGGTTGTCATATTCTCTGTCCCCAAAATTCTAACAGGCTCAGCCCTGAATACACTCAATGAAGGAACATCTTGATGATTGCTCAGTCAGTTCTTCTTGGATAGAGGATTGCAAAAATATATACCCCTCTGTTTTTAGAAATGTCAGTTCAGTCCTATATGACTGACCCCTTATTCTTGATTCTATTCTTGGCAATTCTTAATTCCAGATTTTCCAAATGGAGGAAAGAGCTTCAAGGCATAAGGAACACTAGAACACTTGCCCAAAAGCTGCCATGGACAGATACATTAACGTTCTAATTGATAGCAACATAGGCTTAAGGGCCTGAATGACTTACCAATGCTTCATCCTGAAGCACTGGAAAATGAGGGGAGTGATTCTGAACAATTCAAAACCTCTATCTGTGCAAAGGATTTCCAGTTCCTCCATCACATATCAACGAAAATACAGAAGGATATGTTCCTAATGCAGACAAATGGGATTAGTGCAGAGGGGCAAAAAGGTCGGCAAAGACAAGTGGGCCAAAGGGCCTCTCTTCTGTACTGTACGACTCCATAACAACTTAACACTTTTAAGTGCAACTCAGTTTTAAACAGACCAAAAGTATTTGTTTAAGCAAGAACCCACTTGCAGGTATTAGTCCCAAGGACTTGCTGGACATTTGTAGAAAGGGGATGGTGGGAGTGAGGTGGAGAGAAATTAGTAAGTGTAACCTCCCCTGCCCCCCTAGGGGGTGGGAAGGGGCAAGGGAAACTAAAAGCAAACCATGCCAGGTAACTGGTCACTCAGAAACAAGAATATGTACCCTGATCATGACCAAAAATTCAGATTATTCTCTTGCTGTGAAAAATTCCTGTCGGGTTCTCATTTGAAAAATCTTAAAGAATCACCAGTCCTGTCAGTAAGATTTTGCAGTGCCAAATCAATTTTGCTTATAAAAAAGGGATCGATCCTCCAACCTTGTCAAGAATCAGAACCACCGAATGGCTCTTAAATGATTTACCATTCAACTCAAAGCCAGAATGTCTGCATGAGCCCTACAGATATCCCACAGTACAATCCAAAGAGAAAAGAACATGAATTTTTATTGTGCCCATCACTTTAAGGTGTAGCCATTTTTGTAATGTAGGCCATGAACCATTATTAGTGCACAGCAAAGGCCCATTAATAGTAATAAAATAATTGAGGATAAACATTGTTCATGTGATTTCAGAAAGGCAGTGCTCCTTGATTTTCCAGCTGGGAATTCTTACATCATTTTTATTTTATTTCTCAAGAGGAACGGGGGGTGACAGTTAAGGACTTTCCATTGGAACACAAAATTTAATATATTCCAAGGTGACCGTTAGTATACATGCAATTATCACTGCAGGGTCATGGGCTATATTTGTTGGTTAAAATGTCCATTACTACAAGGAAAATAAAACTCTGGTACACCTGATGGGTTAATGTTTTGTCAGTCTCCAAGCAACAGGGTGTTTTTTTTTAAAAGCATTCAAGTTACAGAATAGAGGACTTAATACTTTGAGCAAAGCAACAGAAATGCAGTATCTTGCACTGTGGTCCCCAGTTTTCACCCCCAACATGGACAGGAGAAAAGCTGTATTGGAAATGAGAAAAACCAAGAACATAGGATCCAGGTTAACACAGAGATACCAATGGATCTTAGCTGCTAAAACTGCCATTTATTAGTGCATAAACAGCTGGACAACCTGCAGGAAAGCCAGTCCACTGGAGCTATTAAGACTGATGGGTTATCTGAAACTAAATGGAAAGAATGCAATTCCTGGGAGGCCAAGACCTCTGCATTTCATGAGCACATCAAGCAGGCTAGTTATCAAGGTGGCCTTTGAAACATCTGGATAATTAGAGGGCTGACTTGATACCCAACTTCCACTGCCAGGTACATTACTTGAAGTTATTTCAAGTCCAAATAGAGACC
>JARFYF010000059.1:14936047-14946907 GCA_030265395.1 Rhina ancylostomus | reverse complement strand
TATATTGTAGTCTATGAATGTGTTTCATTAACTATCCAAAACAGCAGTCAATTAAATTCCAATAGAAGTGATATGTATTGGTAAAGGATAAACAATGGCAACACCATTGAGAGAATTCTCTTACGATCAAAATAAATTTGAGAATCTTTTTTAAAACCAATTGCCTTGACAATTTTATAAAAGCAACATCAATCAGGCAGTAGGCTCTCTGCATGGAAGTGTCAGTCAAGTATGGAAATGTGTTTTGACCTAACCCGAATGAAGATGCTTAAAAAAAAAGCCAGAGACATAAGGTACTTGTATCATGATACTCCAAAGAGCCTTAAAGTCAGATGGCACACAAGTCATTCAAAGATGACAGTTATGTTTAGCTTCTACATCTGATGTAAGGCTATTAAGTGCAATATTTTAGACCAAGAAACTCCTTCAGCAGGTATTTTTAAATACAATGCACTACATATAATACATAACATAGCCTGCTCAGTATTTAAAAAAAGTAGTATAACTGAACATGCTACTTAGGTCCAGCTCAATACCTTGGAGACTACTAAGTTCTACAAGTCCTTTAGAAAGGGATCGTTGCCTAGCTTAAAGATGTGGTAAGAGAGGGGAACAAGTGGTGAGTCTAAGTTCAGATGTACCCTTACTGGAGCTTCACTTAATGATGTGAATTTAAAAACTGTTCACATTTTCTCCAGAACAGACTACAGACTTTTTTAAGCTGTCAAGAGGGCAATACATCTCAGTCATAAATTATTTCATGGATTGAAGTTTAAACATGCCTGATGCTTAACTCCGACCTTCAATTCCAAGTCAAAAAGAGGAATTTAGCAGAAGTAAAACCAAAATCTTTATGGTGTCTTTAAAACCTTTAAGATGGAGAAATCAACAGGATAGATTTTTTTACTCCAGGTTAATAAAATAGGAAAATGCAGGCAAATTAAATTTTCATCATTTTCTAGATTTGAGAGCTATGCCATAATACAATTGCAGATTCCATATTTTGCCACAAATTTTAGTTGCACAGGAGTATGGAATCTCAGGGACAGTTGGTGAACACATGAACAAGTATCAGCGGATTAGAGTCAACATGGATCCACAAAATGCAAGTAACTACCTAATCTAATTACAGTTACATATTTTGAGGTCACAAGAATCTCAAATCTTTTGCACCTTGTCCATGTGGATAATTAACACAATTAGGAAGCCCCATGGTAGAGAACAAATTGAGCAGGCACCAAAGGTAATTTCGTAACATGGCTAAGTAAATGACCAAGGTGTGACATGATTTGAAATGAGGGGTTCAATCATTTGGTGGGAAGTAACAATGTGGTGGTCCAGAGAGATCTGCTGGGGGGGGTATCACCAGCTCTTTACCATGTATCTGATTGATTCAGGAGTTGCCAATCATGTCTATAGATGTCAGAGTTAGGAGGAACAGAACAGCAAATTTTCCAAGAGAAGGAAATTACAAAAGAGATGGTTGCAAGGAGCAAAATTTTAGGAGGTTGCCTACAAAGTGAGTGAAAACCCCATCACTTTGAATCAAAGAAACACGGGAGTATTTTCTTAAATGGTAAGATTGTCAAAAAAAGGGATTTATGCACCCATGCACATGAATCACGAAAAGAGTACAAACCCAAAGTAACAAATGCTAATGAAATGTTAATTCAGAGATTCGAAATACACCAGTGGAAAATGTGATGTTTCAGTTGTAGAACTCATTGCAAATAGTGTTTAATAACAGCTTCCAAATTTTAGGGGAAAACACACCAAGCTTGGATGAATAATAAAAAAAACAGAAACTTAAAAGCTTTATGTTTACTGATGTTGCAAAGATTTAACCTTTATTCCCTTGAATTTAAAAGATCATTGGGAATTCTAATCAAAGTGCTTAAAATGACAGAAGAGTTGATGGGTGAGAATCTGAAATGAGGTCACAATTTAAAATTAGCCTTTTTGGAATGAAACCTGAAAGCTCTTTAATGTACAATGTAACAGAAATCTGGAGAAAGACCAAGCAGGGTCAGGAAATTTTCACAACTTGTATTAGATTTTTGATGGTCGGCATAGCAGGGGATATGATGCTAGCTCAACGCAAAAGGCCAATCTAGGGTCCAACGCTGATTTATGCTGGCAGGTGTGTGTGAGATGAGACATTCCTGATGTCTCGTTCCTCCAGAAATATTTCTTGTATGTATTTGCTATCAACTTCCAAGAACATCTTACATTCAAATTCTGTGGGTTCCCAGGTGGCTGATGAGGCCAACGTAGGACCTACAGACTCTGCCACTTGCAGGGTAGATGGGTAACATGTGGGTCCATTCAGTGGGAGTACATGGAAGACACGTGCCCACTGAATGGACTCAAGGTTGCTAAAGCCATCCCATTTACCATTTCTCCACTTTGAGTGGTAATGGGCTTGAGATTCCCACAGATTAGTTGGGATGTTGCAGGTTCTAAATGCAGACAGAAAATGCTGCAACTCTGACCCAAAACTATGACAGTTTCACTTTCCACAGATGTTCCAAATTTACCAGCATTTTCTGCTTTTGTTTCAGATTTCCAGCATTTGCAGTTGGTTTTTGATTTTCATTTATTTTAAAGGACCCTTGAGAACTTGAAACAGAACTCAAAATAGTAAGTCTGTTTCATGAGTCCAGTATCAGGCATGCAAAGAACAGGGCAACAACTGAGTGCAATTAAGGCCCAAAGCTGGACATTGACCTGACAGAAGTCTGTGATATTGGTCTGTTCATCTTAAAGAATTTTGCTGTCGTGGAGGCCTTGTGTAGTTAGAAGTGTACTGAAGGGCAGGGATCACTATTGTCCAGTGAAGTATAACTTTGTGCTGAGCTCAAACATTCGTCCCCAATGCACGGATGCCTGCCTTGGCATGGGGGTAGCTCTCAAGATATAGGACCCAGAATATTTTCTGCGGTCTCATCATGCCCTTTCATTTCAGAGGGTGATGTTGCACAACAGGGACAGTTTAGTCAAGGATCTTTGTTTTGCAATAGGCCCACTCTAGTGCATCACCGCTGGAACAAGTAATTTGTGTCCAAGATCTTCTGACATATCTTCCACATCTAGGAAGAGAAGGATGAGTTTGAATTTGTGACTGAAGTCACTCTGCCAAACTTCTACAAGAATACCATCTGCTCCCAAAGCCAGCTTGCTTTTCAGCAAACAAGAGACATTTTCAATTTGTTAATTAAGGTGGTAATGAAGCTGGACCAGCTCATTTGTTGTGGAATGAATCCAGGGCATTCGCAGAGGACAGAGACAATCAAGTTCAATGTCCTTTTCAGCATGTCCAACTACCTCCACCCTTCAAAAATTCAACTCCACACTTGGCTCTCCTTGGGTTGGTTCTTAGGTGTTTGGGCCAAAAAGGGCATTGATAGCACTGAAGAATCCTTACATATCATAGCTATTAGTAAGACTTCTTGCCTTTAGATACCAATTTCTTTTCCATTGAGCCATGGGAGTTTCATGGCTTACAGTTAATTTGTATCTGGATCGCCTGGTCATTCTCATCAAACCAGTCCTGGTAATTTTGGGTGGGCAAGAGTCCCTCCACGTGCTACTATCGTGAACTTCACTGCAGTCCACAGACTGGACAATCAGCTGCTCTAGATGGTTTGGAGTCATCAGGTTGTCTGAGACAAGTTCTCTTTGTGGGATCCTTGAGACCTTGCAGTGATATTGTTATTGCCACCATTTTGGGGCCAAGCTGATGAAGATAACAGGATAAGGTTATGGTCAGTCCAAGTCAAAGGTTCCTATCGTAGCTGGACAATGAAACCATCTTTATGGTCTCTTGCTCAGATGTTATAATTGAGCAGGGGCCAATGCCTGGGTCAGGGGGTTGCCATGGGGTCTTAAGCCATCCGACGAAATAGAGTATAGCTATTTTGAGTTAGCCATTTTTGTCACAACAATTCATTTGAAGTTAGCTTCCCCTACTCCCTCTTTGCTGATCATGAGTTGACAGATGCTTGTGTCCTTTCCAACACGGGCACAGAAGTCACCCAAGAGGGTCTGTGATATAGGCCGAGGAATTAAGGTCAGAGTAGAATTGATCCTTAGCCTCATCCAGGTTTGGAGCATACATTCTCATGACCATATTGTGCAGGTCTTATGTTAAATTGAGAGCTGGAGGGTCACAAGATGTTCACTTACAGAATCACCGATATGCCAAACTACCTCATTCTTGAGAGCAAAGTTCACTTCCTGAAGGCTGCATTCCTTTTGCAGAACCAAACCCCTGCATCAGTATTTCAAATGGCAATAGAGCCAAATACATGCATCTGAATTGGGAAGTTCTTTGAGATAACAGATACCAAGTGCCCCAACTACTACATGCTTCTAACTGTAATGAGTTTTAAAATTTCTGTTACTCAAAGATTGTCATGATTATACTGGACCATAACATTAATGAAATGTTCAGTAATTCCACTCATTTTTAGCTCTTCCTGTAACTGATCTAGGGTATGTGTCATTGATATCCCTATTTAAGGGTTTATTTAATTAGGCAGGGTATCAAGGGGTACAGGCCATCACCGGGTTACAAAACCTGACTTAAGGACCACCTTACATACGAACGAGCATGTTATAAAATTCCAACATACGTGCATATATTCATTCCTACAAATGCAGAACTAGTTTCCTCTCTCTTCACTTTTAGTAATTGTTATTTCTTATCAGTCTTGTGTGCATTTGATGCCATTCATTACCATGGAAGTATTGTTGCTGTATTGGGAGTGTTTTTTTGTGTATTTACTGACTTATGGACTAAATCGCCTTATGAATGTATGCAAAAATGGAACCTTTTTTTTTACTGGGGTACAGCCTGTAAAGAACTGGCTAGAAACAAAATTAAGAGAGCTTCACCAAAACCTCATTGAAATGTAGCAAAGGCATGGATACTTGAATGGTCTACTCCTGTTGAAGGTTCCTACGCATTTTCAAATGGTTAAAAACATGGCAATTAGTGAAATATCAAAGTGAGTCACACTCCAAAGCTTCTCCCCATCTCTGTAACCCAAATGTGCAAGATACAAGTATGAAATCTTTGTAAAATATGCCTGATTAGTAATATCTTCAATGTGGCACAACCAACAGGATGCTCAAGAAACTTGGATAAGCATGCAACTAATCACAAGAGCTCGAAGTCTTGTGGACAAGTGTGTCAAAAATTCAGCTGAGTACTGAACTATCTCACCAATGAATCATAGTTAGTACATACTGGAATTAGAAATGGACTACAAACCACTTACATGTAAGGAATGGTTACTTGATTTTTCTAAGCAGTTCAGCAGTCTTGCTGCAGATGGTCATGATACTGTCTTCTGTCTTCATCCACGAGGATATTTGTTTTCTTCAGGCACTTCACAAGCCTTTGACATTCATTTTATCCAGTCACCTTTAGATTATGTTCTTGGAAAAAATTAAGCATCAAATCAGCTCCTATATAGGAAACTTATGAGATGGAAGGTAGAAGGTTGCCTCCAGTATTGACTCATGTCTGAGCTGCTCAGAAAATTATGTATTAGTGCTCGACTTTTCATAAACTTTTAGGAAGAGGTGCAACCCTACTTTTAGTGCTATATTGATTGGGGTATTCAAGTAAGGCAAAATTGATTATCCCTTGGTGGACATCATCATGACCTTAAGATTGCAAAGCTACCCCATGAAAGAAGCATGCAGCCAGATAGGTTGGGTCAAGACCAGCATGATATTATAAAATGTTACATTAGTCCTGGCTACCTGAACTACTATAAATAACAGATTTTCCCACATGCAATGCTAAATGCCTGGCATAATTAATACAACTAGTGCTCACACAACTTCAATGCAAGTTAGCTTTTGGAGAAAATAAAATCAAACCAAGCATCAAGATGATTTTTAAGATTTAGAACTACTGGGCAGTTGTTAGAATATTCTATCATATAAACGCATGTCTTTTTACCTATCCTTTTCCATTCCAAAATAATCACCATTTCTACCACAAATATCATAATCAGGTATCACTTTCATATCACATCAGTCAATATACCATAATTTCAGTTAAAATATATTCTTCCCACAAGATGAGAAGTACTTTTTTTAAAAACTCTATTCAGGACAAAAATTTACTCATTTCAATGGCAAATTACCAAGAAATAGGTCAACATTCTCCAGGTCAAAATATATTCTCCATATACCCAGTAATTTACTGAAAATGTAGGGATTGTGCAATACATTTAAAACTACTGAATTTCAGGCTGTCCTCACAGGATACCACAATCTTACTTCTTGTCTAATGCCTTGGCACCAAATAATGCTTTTTATTCCTCCCCCCAGCATACAGGAAAGATCAGAACTCAAAAGGGGAGAAAAAAACCACACCAAGGGATCCAGTCAATTCTTCATCAGGACAAGCAAAAATGGCAGCAAATCTTAAACCATGAAGTCCAGATAACCAAGCTTTCACTTTTCACATATATTTTCCCATCAATTAGCATTCAATATTAAAATCATGACATGCATCAACTACTTCCCATTGAACAATGGCATATTTCTAACAAACTGCAAGGACCAAGACTGCCAAAGAACTGGTGTGAACGTACTGAAAAGTCATAGTCCCAGGTACAGCTGCATGACTAACTATTGTGCAATTATATTGCAGTGTTTCAGGCAGAACTTTACTTGGAAGCCTGGACTAAATCCATAGCTCATAGCTACAATTGTTTAGGATATCAAAAAGTTCCTATACAATTGACTACTAGCACTCCAAGGAAAGAGGAACATTGAGGATGTAGGGGGAACACTATTGCCACAGATTAAAAAATAAAACCCCTATTTTCTACATCAGTTAGTTCTCTGCACTACCTCTAGTTACCGATGGACAATTAGGTTTTAGAAGTCAATTTTATTTCATCGTTTCTATGCAAACGATCTGGGAGTTTAGTTAACCTAATAAATACGGACATGGTCCATTTGGAGCCATCTGAGCATTCTGGTACTGCTTAGAATATAGGAATAATTCACTAAGATCATTGGAACAAAGCAGCAAAACGTTTTAGCTTGGATTTCAAAGGCAATTTTTTCCCACCTAATTTTAAGCCCGGGAATAACAACTCAACCTGTGTTTGACATTAAATTGTCCCAGACTTTAAATTTTCATACTTTAGGTGACTGTGTTTAGATGTTGTGCAAACCATCTTTTGTACCCTGTTCATATCTGCTCCGTTCCAACCACCTTTGTTGGACAATAAATAAGATAAAGTCAAATTTGAATATGAATGGTGGATATAGCATTGCCTGCAATACACCAGAAAACTGTTAGTTCCACCAGTTTGTAAACAATTTATTTAAATGATTACCATTTTACCGCCTAGCAGCCTTAAATGACAAGACTTGCAACATAGAGCACTTAAAACTGATGCAGATTCTGGCAATTAATGAACATACGGAACAATAGAAAACTGCCAGACCTTGCACCTGCATTTGAATACCTGCCAGTATAAAATACCTGAATATCTGTGAGTTGTATCAGACATTCAAGAGACCATTTCCTTTTCAAAGAGAGATTTTTATTGGGTTTTAAAAGTTCACTACATACATATAAAACACAGTTCAACGCCTATCACTTCTAATCCTCCCTTAAATCTTGTCTGGAGCTCACTCATCACCTTAATCTGTTTCTTTGTCTCCTTCAAGGGGAAAAAATGTTGGTGTTGGTACAGAGAGGAGCATATACTGACTGACCACTCAAACTTAACTTCAGGTTTAGTTTAAATTCAGGATTTGTATGCCAACCTCCTTTCCTCCCAAAGTTAAGGAATAATACACTGAGGCTTATGAAATCAAAGTAGAAAGCTAAAAAAAAGATTAGATTGATAAAGTGCAGGTCATGGACTCATAATGGAATATTTCTCCCAGACATCTGTTTAAGCCCACTTGAATCCCTCTGGAATACTTTCATGTACCCTTGAGAAAGGCAACTGGCTACTCAGATCTATGAAGTAGATTTATCAAGTGTCCTCAGAGAGAACATTAAAAACTCACTCCTTTCTCAGCTCATCCTTTTTGATAGCACAGTTGTGACGTCAGTGTTTCAGGTTCAAACCCCACAGCAGGTCTTTACCTCAGTCTGGGTTAAGATTCCATTAATGCAACACTTTCACGGTTCTTTGAGTTACCTTTCTGGGAATTAGACACTGAACCGACTCCCATTCAAAAGGCAAATACTGAGGTACCCAAGCCAATACAAAAAATGGATTCTTTCACTTTGGTGTACTTTGTGCAATATTTCTGGCACAGAAAATCTGCTAGTTTGCATTACACAGCACACCAAAATGCATGATACAATTTAACCAGCATCCAATGGAACTTTCTAATGTATAAACACAATAATTTAGCCAAATGAAAATAATGACAAAATCTCAATTTCAGACTGATGTCACAATGTAGTGCTGCACAATATGACATCTTTTGGATGGGAAATTATACCAAGGTTCTGTCTGCCCTCTTAGATGAATAAAGGCTTCCATAGCACTATTTTGAAGGGTGGTGAGATGGGCTTGAAAGGTGAGAATTTATTCTCAGTGCCCTGGCCAATACAGTCAGTCATCCAGCATAGAAACACGCCCTTCAGCCCACCATATCTATACTAACCATCAAGTACATATATTAATCCCATTTACCAGCACTTCATCTGTAGCTTTCTGTGTCTGGAGGAGCACTTGAAATCGCCAAGACAGTTTTCTTTTAAAAATGCATGTGTACTTGCCTACATCAGCTTCAGAGGCAGGTCATTCCAGATTACAATTACCTTCTGGGTGAAAAAAAAATCCTCAGATCCCCTCCAACTCTTATTCCTTGCTTTAAACTTATGTGTTATGACTTTAGATGTCTCCTACAGGAAACATTTCTCACTATTCACCTATGTCTCTCATAATTTTGTATACCTCTTGATGCATCTGCTGATATCGTCAAAATAGTTTCACAAAAAATAATTATTAACAGTTGTTACCATGTGTGTGAAAATTGGCTGCTGATTCCTATGTTATTAGTGACTACATTTCAAAAGTACTTGGGGCATCAAAAGCTGTGAAAGACACAAATGTGAATAACTTATTTTAATATATATGGCCAGATTCCCATTTCAACTGTTATTCTGCACAAGCGGTCTTTAAACAGCCAAATGGTGCATCACTCATCACCAGCATCTCCAGTAGCTACAAACTAAATCCTGCTGGCAGATGATTTAACATCCTACTCAAAATCGCAATGAAGACTTTAAAATATTTAACTGAATCAAATTTTCTAAAGCCTCATTCAGCAGCACCTTAGAGTGTCAAGTAGCTCTAAGCTCAGTGCAAGTTTGGGCTGAAAATTGCTTTGATTACCTTGGCTTCAGAGGTTAATTTTTCACCAACTTTGAAATGAAGTGACTTGTTCTGAACACAAGGAACAAGTACAGCTTTCGATTTAATCCAATCACACCAAACAGATTCTTCTGTGTTAACTAGTTTATGAAGTGCTGTTTTACAAGCTTAAGTACAGTGACATTCTTAATGTATTGCAATGTCACTTTGTAAATATTAAGAGTATATTTTTAGAAACCAAAACATTACAAACCTAAGATTCAACTTTCATGTCTTGGCACTCCAACCTTCTGAAAAAGTGTCTGGATATAATGGCATGCCATCTCCCTGGGTCTTTCCCAAATTTCCAAGTAAAATAAGGAGTGCTCAGGATTTGCTGGTGAACAAGGAACTGGGGAAGAGGGAAGAGAAAAGAAAATTCAAAATATTTGCTCCACTTTTATACCAGATGAGATCAAACACTGACAAGCTTCATAGTTCCAAGCCTGCTGTTCAAGTCTGAAATTTATATACAAAAATAATTGGGTCCCACTGCTTTGTCAACCAATCACTTTGCTAAATTAGAGATAAGGGAATCAAAACACTGGCTACTCATTTCACCTCATCTTCCAGTAAAAAGATTCACAAACCAAACAGACTCATTCCATGCCCAACACTCTGCAGTTTGATATTATCCAGTACTAAGTGATTGGCACCCAATACACTACTTAAACATTTATTCTCTCTGCTCCACACACTGCAAAATACACTGCAGTTACTCACTTAGGCTATCGCAACAGCACCTCCCACTACCAACAAAATCAGCCACCACCTCCAGATTCTCCAACTCTCCAAATCATTCCTTCACCATGTCTAACCCTGAAACTGTGACAGCACTGTGGGAACACCTTTATCAGACTACAGCTATTCAAAGGGGGCAGCTCTCCACCACTTTCAATAAGGGATGGGCAATAAATGCTATCCTTTTCAATGATATCAACAATCCTCTAAATATAAACTACCTTCTGTAGACAAAGTCTTCCTCAAAACCTCATCTAGGAACATTTCTTCTGCACGTCAAAAGCTAATGCACATCAGCTTAATGCAAATAGTGAAATTTGCACAGAAAATTTCTTCAATTTAATCTAAATGTCTACTACCTACCATCCACAAAGACATCAATAAACTTGGAACTAACACTGCTGATGTTCAGCTGCACTATACAGCAAAAAGTTTATGTCTGGAAAAGCTAACACCTCAGACAAAACTTCAGATTATACCACGATAAAGCAAAGATGTATCAGAGTCCTGATGCAGGGTTTCAGCCGGAAACACCAACAGTTCCTTTCCTCCCACAGATGCTGCTCGACCCATTGAGTTCCTCCAGCAGATTTTTCTTGCTCCAGATTCCAGCATCTGCATCTCCTGTCTCTATATCAGGGTTATGCAATGTGTTCTTAAATGGGTGGAGCTTTCCAAGCTTTGATAGCGAAGATTTCTTGGA
>JARFYF010000059.1:14894033-14909470 GCA_030265395.1 Rhina ancylostomus | reverse complement strand
TAAACCTCAGCAATAGACTACTGTAAACTCAAAAAAGTCTACTGGAGGCCTTGTCATGGTTTGCTGGATGCATCCAAGATATAGGCCTGGAGGGGAGGTGGTGGAGCAAGGCCATCAGTTCATTTCTCCTGCATCATCTGGTTTAAGTGCAAGCAGGAAGACACTATGGGAGCCAAATCCAGTTCAATTCAGCCCAGTACTTCCACTGTTATTGTGGAATATCAGACGCTCATTTCCTCATTTCACTTTACAAGTTGATCAAAATCCAATATAAATTGATTAATTTTCAGTACACTAGTCATTCTTCATGAAAAAGATCGCCTTACCCCTTTGAGAAATCACTTTTTTTGGTAAAACAATTCTACTTCCAGTGTCCTTAATTGGGCCATTTGTATCTTAATCAATTCAACACACTCCCACAAATAATATAAATAGTACAAAAGTTGGAGGCTAGCGTCATATACAGTTGCTGCAAAAAGGTTATTGACTCACCATGCAAACAACTGCCTTGCATCAACCACAAACTAAAATACATGAAATTGCTACAAAAAAACATAGAAACATTTTTAAGGCAAAGCCCATCATATAATCCAGCACCTTCCCACTTTTTTCCTTAGCATGACATCAAACTTTTTTTGCATCTCCAAAACCATCCAGCCAAGAAAGCAAAAACACCTCAAACACCAGATAAAATTAATTATGCAACACAATGAATAAAACAACTACTGTACAAATTTCAGTGAAAATTGAGTTTTCCCAGTGATCCCTACTGAAAATAAAATGCACAAGACGCTGGACAAAAAAAGTCCAACTTTGAATAACCAGCTGTCAACAATATAGTCTCATATGAAATAAAGATCCTCTGAGAAGCCACTGTATACCCAAATTCCAGTGAGGACAAGCTGTCAAACTGAAGATAGGTCATACAGATTTATCACACTGCATTACTGCATGGAAGCAGGTCTTTTGGCCAGCAGGTTTGTGTCTACCATCAAGCACCCATTTTTGCTAACTCTAGACTAATTCCATTTTATTCTTCCCAAATGCTCTCAGCTCTTCCTCCACCACTCTCCCACCCCCCCCCCTATTTGACACCTACACACTTGGGGCAATTTACAGTGGACAAGTAACCTACCAACCAGCACACTTTTGGGGATCTGGGAAGAAACTAGAGCTCCCAGAGGAAACTCATACTGTCACAGGGAGCACATGCAAACTCCAGGCAGCATCTAAGGTCAGGATTGAACCTGGATTTCTGGAGCAGTGACATTGCAGAACTACCAGCTGTGCCACTACATATTAAATGAGTTGCTTTACTACCAATAATAAAATGTAGATTGATGTCACTTGATAAACAGTTCTCAACAGTGACCCATGCCCATTTCACGGTGGAAATGCAAAGCATCCTATTAATTACCTTGTGACCTTAAGAGCTTAATATGCAGACATTAAAACTGGAAAATTTCACTGGATTTTCAATCATTCAGTACAGTCCACCCATAGTGAAGCAAAACATGAACACAAAAATGTAGCTTTAATCTACAGAATTGGTAGGGATATAGAAAGTGATAGGAATTGGCACAGGATTGATTTCTACTGTTCTATGTAATCAGTTGTGCAAATCTAAAACTTCAATCTTCTGCTTTAAAATGTCCTTGTGAGATAACATCACTGGTCAGGAAAGATGATGCCTGCCAGTGCAAAACTAACACAAATGTCAGGATTCCAACACGTGCTGTAACTGTTCATGAAGAAGAACTCTATATTTAGTAGAATCTAGTCAACACTGGCTGAATAATTGGACGATGAAAGCCAAAATAAATAAATCGCAAAGAATCCAGGAATTTCTTTTAAGAACTTTGGAAATATACTATTGGAGAAGACAAGTGAGCTAAATCGGTGTTTTCTGTGCTTACGCAATTATGCCCAGAACCTCAGACAAAATTTGAGGGAGACTTGGCCAGGGTTTTCAGAATGAAGATACTGGTTTCCAAAGGGGAATATGTTTATGTCATCTCCTCAGCCCTGAGCACTCCAGTCTGTGATATCTTTGAAATCAGATATTCTGAATGGTGATATGCTTGAAATCAGCAATTTCAGTTAGCCACTGAAGTTATAGTGAACAAAATGCATGCAACTGCTGCACATACAGTAAACAAGATAAATTATGATAAGTATTTCCACAGCACAGCCCCAGTGAAGTGTTTGAATTTATGAGTTATTAGGATGTCCGAACTCTAAATTTGAATTGCAGAAAGACATTTACTCTGCATCAGAGATTCTTGGGAAATTAAAACAAATCCCCAAAATGATGCACAAGGGCTCTTCACAAGCTTCAAGACAACATTTATACCATCAAGCTTGCCTTGTCTAATTAATGTTCACATTGCTTTCAGTAAAGTTTCACATGTTAAAGCTTTGCAACAGACATGGTTCTGAACTCCATGATTTACAACTCAATTAATAACACAAAAGCCAGCTTGCAAACAAATGGACTGAAGTAGTTTGGCAAGGCAGTTTGTAAAAATAAGAGAAACCGGGGAAATTAAAAAGATTAAACATCCTATAAAACAGCTAAACCATCATAATGTTTGAGTATTCTGCCTTGATTATTTAGAAGTGATGGAATAGTACAAAAATAAAACAAAAGCAATTAACCTAACAATTAACTGGAATTATACATCTTACCACTTCAAATTGGATCTCAATCACACAGAAAAGCTTGGAATCTTCCCCATAAAAAAAAACAACAGATGTATATCAAATACAGCAAAACCTCATTCAGCAAGCCTCCAATACTTCACCAAGCAAATGTTTGTGTTGTCTGGGGCAAAAGCATCCAAGCTTTCTGCACTAGTGAGCTGTATGTCACCTGGAAACAGAAAGATTACCTTACAACTTCCCTTTTACCTGCATATTTCTCAAGCTTTTGCAAACAACCTGCTTGGCCCAGGCTTAACTTTCACTGGAATAATTGCCTCAACTTTTGTCAGTCCTGTTCCTTGATTCTCACTTCCTTCAAACAATGTGGTGAGGTAGGGGAGTGACAGGGACACAGGTCAGAAGAATATAGTGCAGCAAAGAGCCAATTACAAAGAGAACAAATTAGTAGCAACAGAAAGTTGAAGGCAGCACCACAGGAAGATGAACACCTCAATCTCCAGCAGTGCCCCAGATTGTGTGCAGCCCTTTAATTAACACTGAAGCAGCCTTTAACACTTAAAAACTGCTTCACTTTTCTTAAGGAACCCATATACAAGGCAGAATTTTGCATGCAAAATTAACTAAGCAATGTACATGCCAACATATAGTACATATAGTCACATGCACAGATCAGCAATTTCACTGTGATCATCTGCCCTAAACCCTGAACAGATCTGTCAACACAAAGTTTGGACATCCTTAACTGGCTCATTCTACAGAGTTTAGTGAATCTCTTCTTCAATCTACTGCTGTCATGTATTTCAAACACTCACAAATCTCTTCGGAGTCCCACAAAAGTCCAGACCTAGATCCATAAAATCCAAACATGTGAATGTTACTAGTAAAAGGGCCATTATCTATTTGCTTGTCAATTCTCAATTTGCAACAACCCCACCCACAAATCACAACTGCTAGATAATTAATATAATAGTGTAGCTGGGATCCTTTTGAGGATGCATTTAAGGGGATATCCCAGCTACGTGTGGTCCATATGACAAGGACTTTGCAGAAAAGTTAGTTAGGAAAGAAACTTTACTTGTTACCAATGTAGTTCAGTGGATGGCTTTTAATTTTGATTTGCTAATTTTTAAATAGCAGATTATAAAGATTATTTTATAGCAAGTTAACTAGACTACTTCATCTGCTTATTTTGTATTTTTTAAAATCACCATTCACCAACCAAGTGAATGGCTTGAATTTTGTTAATGGAAAATACACAGCATCAATTAGAACAAAATTCAATCCAGTTTCCCTTCTGGAAAACAAGGTATTAAAGGGTGTCTTGGGATGCAATTTATATTGTAACTGTAACACAGCACAAAGCTGTTTATTTCAGATCAGCAGTGCATAACATAAACGCAACCGAAGTCATGACTTATCCCTGTATGGGAGTTACCCAGGTTACAAACTATTTGATTATGGAAATCCAACTATACACACATTCTCCTGTACATTTCTAAAGCATTTTATGAGATAGTAATATTAAAATGTTTTGTGGTATTCATTAATGACTGGATACAATATTTAGTCCATTAGCTTAAATATAGGTAGTGCTAGCGTGAATATTCAATTAATTTATAACAAGTGTATGTCGAGTGATACAATATGGGTAGCTATGGATAAAGGCCATTTCTGACAAGGGAAAAAATTGGCTTACGGACAGTTCTCAGGAATGGAATTCTTGATTAACCTGAGGATTGCCTGTATTTCAAAGCAGGCAAAAAAATCAAGGAGATTTGATGTATTTTTGGAGTAACTTCAGGCAGTAAAATTGAATTTACACTATAGAAATTTAATACTGATGTAATGCCAAACTTCAAGACCAAGTCAAATATTTAGTCCAAGTTCACAGCAAAGAATAAGAGAACATAATCCAATAGCTTTTGAAGTTTATATAATACTATGGCAGCTATAATTCAAAAAACACCCATTTCAAGTTTACCGTAAAATTTGGATATCATTCATGCAAGTTTACACATCCTGAAAAATAATTTCTACTTAAATTCAGTAATTCTGTGCTATCCTTGCGAAATCGGATATAATTTGCTCAGGTTTTACCCACACTATTGCAAGCTCCTTAACTACAGCATTTTATCAGTATATTCCATCTCCACCAAAGCCACATGATAGAGCCAAACTAGCAGAGACAGCTGGACCATTTTCCACTATGGAGATGATGAAGAAAGCATCTATTAAAAATTCTCAATAACCTACCCAGGAAAGTGTAATTACAGGAAATTCTGTGGTGATTCAATAGCTTGAGGTTCTGGAATCTACTACAATTGCCAATTCAGACCTTAAGAGACAGTGACTTCATTTTCACCTTTTTATAGGTTTGGTGGAACTTGCCAGCTATGTCTCTTTACCCACAAACTCAACAGCTTGCACAACAGCAATTCTGTTGACAACTACCAGAACTGATATACATTGGATAGTTCTACCAAAAAATCTAGCAAAGTCTTTAGTGGGCTGACTCACCCTGAATGCTGTACATTTCTATAAAACAGGTAAGATTATGAACTTACATTCCTCTAGGCTCAAGTTAAGAAAACGTGCTTTATAAGATTTAGAGACAACAAGCAATAACAAAAGTCAAAGAAAATAGAAGGGCAGAAAGAATGAAAGCAGTCAACCAAACCAATATACTGAAGGCTTAGCAGTACGGATAACTTCAAAAGGCTATGCTTTTGAGAGAGATCTATAAGAACAGGGACAGTGATGCAGATGGAAGAGCAGCTGCCTCACAAACTCCAGTGACCACCCCGGTGCTGCGGCATGGAGTTCACACTTTCTCCCATTGACTTCATGGATTTTCCCCAGGTGCTTTAGCTTCCTGCCACATCACAAAGCTGATAGTTAGTTAGCCATTGTAAATAGGCCCAGTGCATAGGTGAGTAGTAAAATCTACAGGACGCAATGAAAATATTGGGAGAATAAGGTAGGATTAGCGTAAATGGACACTTGATAGTCAATGAAGACTCATGGGCTCAAGGGTGGGTTACATGATGTGTGACAATGATTAAGAGATTGAAATGACCACTACTTTGCAGGGTAATGAATGTTTCAGTGTCAAAGAAGTTTGGAGCAAAGGATTATACCAGGGCATACAGTTGCTGATTGCTGGAAAAAGTCGACATATCTGATCACCTGAAACCAACCTCACAGAACCAAATTTACTCAAACACAAACCAGGACAAACTCCAAATATTGCTGCACAAACAACCGATTGTCATGGTTCAGTAATCTCTGCCATAGACTTCAATGAAGTTTGAATCAAAAGTACTGAATAGTTATTTACATTTGGTTTACTCAGAATATATTCTGGGGATTGTTCTGTTTCAGTCACAATGTGAACTTTTAGACCTGCACTGCAGCAGCTAATCAGTAATCTAACCAGAACTTGCAATGGAACTATTTTGCTCAGAAATTCAAAACCAATTTCAGAATAAACAGGAAGAATTTTTAAATATTCATCTGAATAATTCTCAATTCCAATGACTCTGAAAGTAAAATAACCAGAGTACATACACATGTTAAAACAGAATTTCAGAATTTTTGGCCCGTGTCAAGATCGCTTAACTGCTGAATATCTCCAAGTGGCTCTGCTCTATGGAAGAGAATCAGCTAGGCTTCACTGACAGCACTACCCTTTCAACCAAAAGATTGAAGAACCAGCCCATACCAATCCAGCACCAAGGAAGCACATCACCACAGACAATGTTTGCTTTCAAAGAAGACAAGCTCAAGCTTGTTACAAGCCCATGCCCACTGGTCTACATTGGCTTCAACCAGAAACATCTGTAATTTAGAACTCTTATGGCCCCTTCCTATCAATAACCTTCTCCAGCCATACTATCCTGTGATATCAAATTCCTTGATTCTAGGCTCTTACTCATCAACTTTTACCACAGATATTTATGCCTCCAACTCCCTAGACCCCAAATCCTGGAATTCTTCCCTTAACTTCTCCATCTCTCTTTCCTCTAAATTACTTCTAAAACCTACCTTAAACAAGCATTGGTCATTTATTCCAAAATCTCCTTATGTGACAGCATGATTTTTTTTTCTTCCCTGATATAGTGCCATTTAAGGAGCTTGAAATGTAGTACCATAGAAACAATGTATGAATGCATATAGTTAAACCAAGGGCCCATCTACTTTTTCCAACAGCCTAGCTGGGCACTTGAGATGGTGCTGCATGTCTACCACTTTCAAAGAATTTCAAATATTAAGTGTTCTGTTATTAATATGACCATACATGAACAACAGGTATATCAAAAATTGATCATGTCAGTTACAATTCAACCACATATTTACAAAATTCCCCTTAGTGGAAACTGTGGATATTACCACAAATAAATTCCTGACCCATAGAGAAGCTCTTTCTTGCTGGGCAGAATGTAAGTGAGGAAACTTACCATTCCGCACAAAAATAAAGATATTTAAACTGCCTTATTGGTCGGTCCACAGCACAATTGCAACCCAAGTTCATGGAGACCAGCAACAACCACCACCCAATAAATGCTAGTTGGCCAAACCCCCACAAGAACCACAAAGAAAAAAAATGGTCTTTTCAATCAAGACACAGCCCATTAAGACAACTGATTACCCACAAGCCTTGAAGATATACTTAGATGAATCATAGCACTGACAAAATGCCAAGTGGATGTATATGACATAGTCCTGTAAAGTATACTCAAACCTGACAGAAAAATAACTTGTGAAAAATGACCGTGACTTAGGCTAACTGCAATGAAAACCCAGAAAATGCAGTGAAAATGTATAAAACACAACAATATTCCACTGCCCCCTCCAAAAAAATGTAACTCATGTAACCCCTTATCTTGCATCACAATATGATTCTTACCTTCCCATGTGTATAGGAAGATTGACTTTCAGTACTGCAACTAACTGAAGATAATGGAAATCCAAGAGTAAAACCACTGGGAATAAATCTTAATAGATTCAGGTGACGAACCAAAGCTTAATCTAATGTACAATCACCATAGTAAACAAAATGTCAAAAGCCATTTAAAACATCAGAGGGGTTTATCTCTCTGTAGTACACTTTTAATAGGACATTGGTGGGAAAGACAAATTTTCAAACACAGGCAGTCCCTAGGTTAAGCAAGAGTTCTGTTCCTAAATCTTCACAAGTCAGAAACACCCATTTTCTACAGTAATCTATATCATGGACCTCTGCATACACTAACTATAATTCTTTCATTTCGCTGAATATTCATCCGAATGCTACCTACAATTAAACTAATGGAATATAGATGGCACCCAGTCAGCAATGAATCCCAAAAACAGTACTATCTTGAAAAATGCTTTAAAAATGTAAAGGAAAATTTGCATAAAGTCAGATTTCCATAAGTCAACTGTAACCCAGGAGTCCGCATAATGGGATGGGCCATGACTTTGGTTGTATTTATGTAATGCACTGCTGATCAGAAATAAAAATCGCTTTCTACTGTGTTACAGTTACAATATAAATTGCAATACAAGCTGGGGAGCCCCTGTACTAGATTTACCTAAATTTGAGCAATCCCACTCCCACATCCCTGTAAATCCCCATAGATTTGCCAGATTCTCCTTCACAAAGAGACCACAGGTCTTCTCTATGGTAGAGTGGCAAAACTGACATGAGGACACCCAAAATCTCCAGTCAGGCACATTGGTGTAAAGCAGCCCAACAGCCTGGAACAAAGGTCTACAGGCAAAAAGTGAAACTGAAGTAACATTAACACGTGCAGGTTTTTATATGCACACTTACTGAAATACTGAAGTTCTGTGAATTGCTATCACTTAAAAATCCAGAAATATCAAAAAAAAATTCAAAAGTACAGGACTTTACCAAAAATAAATCTAACTTTGGATATTGAAAAAGCTTGACTTCAGGCCTAGAATTTAGCATATTCAAACTTTTAACACTCAACAGAATTCAAAGCCCACTCTGCATATAGGCCTGACACAGTGGCTTCCTAGGGAATCAATTCCCAGGTACCATACATAAATACAAGGAATGCTGGGCAGATAATGCACACCAGAACACAGCAATGAGCAGCAGGTTAAAATCCTTGCTCCTTGAAGAATAATCAGACAAAATTTTACAAGAAACCAAAGGGAGAGAAAATAAAACAAGTAACAGAAAGCATGGTCAAGGGATATGTTGTAAGGAATAACAGACTGAAAGAAATGGAAAAGGCACAGCCATAAATGGAGGATGAAATAGAGGAATGCAGCAGTCAGAGTTGGAAAGATACAAAATTCTGAGAGACTGGATGGTAACAGAGCTACAAAGCACAAGGCAACTGCAGGAAATGAAAACAAGGAGCAACGTAAAACGTAAAATGTTCTTAACATGTCAGTGAGCACACAGCTAATGGAAGAGTACCTCAGACAAGCAACAGAGTATTCAAGAGGTGGTAGGCTTCAGTTGTATATCATCCAGTGCCAAGCCACAATGGCAATCCATCCCTATTGGTCCCAATTAGAACTTTTTTGGCACCTTTAACTCATCAACCTCCAACCTCTCTCTGCTATTATCCATAAAGGTGGGACTACATTCACCCAATTCTTATATGTCCAGCCTTAGCCGGATAATCAACAGTATTAGCCTTTCTCATACTGCAACCTCAAATATGTCAATGACCCATCCTTGGCCCATTTCTTGTCTACATATATTTTTTCTAATGTCAGGATGACCAAAACATTGGATTCAACACTCAAATTGCTTGCTAGAAATCACCCTTTCCTACGGCATCTGCCCAACACTGAACCAAACCATTTATAATCTTGGTAGCACTTGAATCAGAAGTGAGCTAAAGATTGCCCTGCTATACTATCATTGATCACCCATCTACTGTTGAAACCATCATTTACAGTTGCTACTTCTGGACTCGTCTATTCCAACAGACTTCCCTTTGGCAGCTGTAGTTCCACTTTCCAAATCTGTAATCATATCCTAACCTGCACTAAATCTTGTTCACCTATCACTTGTATTTGCCAGCCTATAGCGGCTTCTGGTTAAGCAATACCTTAATTTGCATCAACAAGCAATCTGAAGGAATTCAGCAGGTTGAGCAACATCAGAGATGGGAAAGGAATTGTTGACGTTTCGAGTCAAAACCCTGCATCAGGACCTTCTCCCCTTAATTTGCATGCCTGTTTTCAAATATCCCCTTAAAATCTATCCTCTTCATGCTGTACAACCTTACCAGACATTAACATTCATCTATATTTGGCCCAAATGTTTCCAAATGTAATTACTCTACCAGTGGTCACCACGCCTACAACCCCCAAGATTCTTAATGCTGGAATACCCACTGCTGCCAGTTTTAAGCCACCTCATCTTTAAACCTCCACAAATACCACAACTTCAACACCACATTAAGTTCAACTATTTGATTAACCTTTTAATCATTTAATGCTACTGTGTCAAGTTACGATAATTTGCCTTGTTTTCATGCTACATGAAAGCTGCTGCACAAATAGCTGCTGTCAATGCATTTGAGACCTGTGCATTTCGGTTGATGAGGCTACGTAGGACCCCAGAAATAACAGTGCTGGAATAGGAACAAATTAGAGATTCTTCAATCATGACTAGATAATCAAAAATGGAACAGGAGAGTGCAGGCCCACTCAACTGGATAACTTGGGGAGCTGGAAAATGTTCCAACAACCATACCACTGGTTATAGACAAATCAAAAAGGGAAGCTTCACATGTCAGCTACTTAGGAAGTCATGTTGGATTGTGATTAATCCACTCAAAACAGCAGAATTCTAATCAGATAGATAGTGGCAAAATGAGAACATACTGCAGGGGAACATGTTCAAGGAAAGGTGGAATTATAGTAGCAGTGTATAATAAATAAAGATCAACGTAACCTTTGTTGAGGAAAATAATAACAAATCTGAAAGGGAAAACAACTGGTACAAAAAAAATGCTTTACATTATCTAGTAGAGGGTCCAGGATGAGAATTTAGATTTTCAGCATTTTAAGTGAAATATGATCAGCAGCAGGTGAAGCTGCGAGACACGATTAACTGAAATCAGAAGATAGGAAAGAAAATTAGAGAAACATCAGGGAGCCATATGTTTGGTTAAATGGGCAAGGAGGAAAAAAAAGTACACGTAGTTTCCTTCTTTGTAGCCAAGTCCATCCATTCTTCACTCTTCCTTGAGAGTAATACATTGATGTAGCAAAAGTAATTAACGGGAATGCGAAGGAAAGTGAAGGCGTTTTGGAGAGTGGAGAACAGAAGCGACAGACTTTGCAGAGACCGAGATGGTGCAAAGCTACATGGAGAATTTAACGAGACTGACAAAGGAGGAAGAGGAAAAGGGAAACGGAGGTGCAGACACACCCAATGGAAGATTTCTAGGGGAGGGGGGGAGAGGCCGGATTAGAAGAGTCAGACCCGCAGGAAACAGAGGAAAACGGCTACCGAACGCGACGGGAGAGGGAGAACCGGCGCTCAGAGCAGGCCGCTGCCGCCTGCCATCAACCCTCGGAAGGGACGGCCTACCCGCGAGACCAAATCCCCGCATAGCGGTAGGCCGGAGACAGCGAGCTGAGCTTTGGAGAGGCCCCAGGCCGGGCGGGATTAACCGCCCCCGGGTCGGGCACCAGGCCCCGGGGACACGGGGTGGGGTGGGGTGGAGCGGGGCGGGTGACATGAGGCGCAGGCAGGGCCCGGGGCCGGCTCTGCAGGCCGGGGCTGGCGGCGCTGGTTACCTGAGGATACTGTGCGCCTCCATGCTCCGGTTCTGGTTACTCGAACACACGACGGCCACTCGCAGCGGATGCTGGGGCATCTCCTCCGCCCGCCGCCGCCACAGAAAAGGGAAAATAAAACAACCGGAAGCGGCTTCCGCGC
Source organism: Rhina ancylostomus (assembly GCA_030265395.1). Lineage (NCBI taxonomy): Eukaryota > Metazoa > Chordata > Chondrichthyes > Rhinopristiformes > Rhinidae > Rhina > Rhina ancylostomus. The sequence goes on along the minus strand of JARFYF010000059.1, from coordinate 14,897,883 downwards.
GACCGGAGCCCGGTCAAACAAAATGGCGGCCCACGCCCACCCACTTCCGGCTCCCCACAGGAGGGTCCGAACCGATAATCCAAGTGCGCACTTCCGCCTCGGTACCACAGGCGGAAATGATGTAGAGTGGTAGTCTGTTTGGCTTCCATATTGAGTGGGGCAGCAAAAGAAGGTCGGTTCTCTGACTATCCAAAGCATTATTTACAAACTAATCTCGCCTGATATAGATTTACATCAAATGTAAATCCATGTACTTTACCTAGCTAATCTGCATGTACCATGCACCTTATTGCACTGCACTTTCTCTGTAGCTGTGACACTTTATACTGTAATGTTTTTTACCTCTACGACATCAATGGACTCAATGTAGATGGACTCTGTACTAACTCAATGTAACTGCACTGTGTAATGAATTGACCTGTACGAGCGGTATGCAAGACAAGTTTTTCACTGTACCTCGGTACAAGTGACAATAATAAACCAATACCAATACCAATACCAAAATGTGAGGATGATCTCAAATCCGCAATTACTGTGACAGATGACAGACAACAGAAAGTCACGCTGCATCTCATGCCTGTCTGTTTGAGAACTACTTTCACTGAAAGGTATTTGTTGCTTGAAAAATCACGGAAGGGTAAAGATAGATATAACCATTTGAAGAACATGATCGCAATGTTGTATTTCTTTCACAGAGACTCTGTGGTAGGTCTGTCACCTGAGTGTGGTTGTCAGACAATGAAGTTGTATCTGTATTGAATAGATAGATATGCCAAACGAGCTGTAGTGTGAGAGGTTTGGCTGCAACTTCAAATAAGATCATGAGGCTATTGAGTGTACTTCTCTCTCAAATGAAGCAAAGACCATTTGCAAAAGCTACTTATGTGTTCTATTGTATCAAGGGGTTATTTAGTGCCCTTAAGGCCTCATTAAGTAGTCCTGGTACTCTGTGTTGCTTTGATTCTAAATATCCATTTGTATACTGGACCACATGTGCTCTCAAGTGTGCCACTTGAGCACTGGTAAGGTTTGTAAAAGGGGAGGGATGTTTGCCCTGATGGTATTCAGTCACCGAGATTAATTTATGTTGCAGAAGGTGTTAGGCTTGAAAAGTGAAGGCAGCGTGCACACTAAGGAATAACAATAATAATTTTACAAGGTTACAAAGATGACAAATATACATTTAATTAAGTTTTTTTCTCTTTCTGAGAAAGACGTTGAAAAATAAGCTGAGGATGAGAATTGAAGGCATAGCTTGAGCCTGTTTATGGGAGAAGAGGTCTGCATTGGTTTTGAACTAAGTAATGCATAATTGCAGCATGGTGCAGTGTAAGATGGCAGTAACTGCCTGAAGACTATTTGTAAGATACTACTGTAGCTCAGATGACACTGCAAGTGTGTGAATTGTATAAATATGAGAGGGAAAGATGGGACAAGGTAAAGGACCTTTTGAACATGCTTCCAAGAATAAATACTATGTCAAAGTTCATCCAGAAATGGGGAAACCTAACATGGGACTCCTGCCATTGAGGATCTGGAATGAAAGTCTACTTGCTCTCACTTTTCTCCTTTTTCAGCTTTGGCTACTGCTGTTATTGTTCATCCTGGCAACTCATCCACCCCTTACTCCAGCTTCAGAGTCAACGGCTGAGCTTGCCTGCTGGCCAAGTTATACAGTGCACAGAAGGCCATGAAAGGTAAGACAGAATGGTTGGTGAATACCACAGAGCGCAGAGAATGTCAGAATTGTGGAGAGACCAAAACGACATCTTGAACAGCCCTCTGGTGGTCCCCAGAAACCTCTTGGTGTGGGTGTGACTGTGATTCTAGGATGCTGTGGAACTCTGAGCAACGCGAGCAACTGATTGACCAGGCAATAGTCTTAGCTCCTCCAAAATGCATTGTTTGAGGCAGTGTGACCCCGACTGATAGCCTTGACCAGCTAAGAGCCAATCAATTGTGGGGTTATCACCAGTCCTTGACATTCTGACATTAACTGGATATTGAGAGAATGTGCTCTTCACTGTTACTGAATAATTATTGGTAGTGAATGGGTCTTTGGGGAAGCTTGCAGTGGGAGCAAAAGCCCATGTCCTGTCGAGCTACTCCTGTGGGTTAAAAGACAATTAAATAAAGTTTGGTGTTGGGGCAGACTGCAAGGGTGAGCCACAAACTGTGATGAGTGACATACATCAGCAGCTGCAGCTTGGGAGGACTCCAAACTGGGAAGGTGAGAGTGGCACTGAGAGTGAGGATGATTTGGATTCCCACTGTGAGAGTAGTTCAGACATCTGTTTGAAATTTAATGATGTTGCATTGGCGTGCACGAAGACCACCTTGTGGAAATGTACCTGTCATAGATTTTTTCCTCCAAGTCCAGATAAGAGCATGCCCTCATGGGAAGCCTGTTTACGCATGGACATGCTATGTTGGCGCCAGAAGCGTGGCGACACTTGTGGGCTGCCCCCAGAACACTCTACGCAAGAAATGTATTTCACTGTGTGTTTCGATGTACATGTGACTAATAAAGATATCTTGTCTTATCTCACTTGGGTCGTCAGACACGATAAACTTCTGCAAGTTGATCCCCATGGATGCTTCTGCTGCCTGTGCAGTGTTTTTTTTCCCACTACCTTGTCTTCCATGAAGAGAAGTGTTAGGTTTAGACAAATAAACAGGAATTGAAAGACGGTTTCAGTTGCAGCAACATATTTAACGATGCAAAGAAGGGTCCATATTTCACTTGAGCAGTGTGCAGAGTAAGCTGCAACTATCTAGAGTGGTGAGTCCAGCTATGAATGTTAGTTTAATGTGACTGGTCCTTTAAATACTTCATTTCTGAGTCTTCAACATTAGTAAAAGCTGGTTTTCCTGTGTGTGAATAGTGACTGTCATTTTTCAGGCCAATGTTGTTGAAATCCTGACTGTTAGTGAATTTTTGGGTGTAGCATCATTGTTGACGTGATTTGGATGAGTTTGATTATGGAATGTGAAAATCTCACCCAAAAATGAACATAGAAAGTAGCAACAGGGCCATGACACCCAGTAATGTGCACAAACTTGTCTTAACTCTGCATTGACATGTTATTTTTTGAATTGTGGAGATGAATTTTTAGGTTGCTGCATCGGAAATGTGAAGTAATATGTCATTTCTAAAAAGGATCCCTTTCTAGTTGAGTGTGTATTGGCTCAGAATTGTACCCTACTGCAATTGATTCCAATTCTCTAATTACGTTCAAATGGCTGTCAGCAATGTAACTGCACTTTCAGCAATCACTGCATTAGCTTAGAGTCAGAGCTGCAGTCTGTTCAGGGCATTTACTGACAAATGGTAGAGCAGGTACAATGGCAGGAATGCTCAAAGCGAGTGGAAATGTTTAAGCCCCAGCTGCATCAGATAAAGCTGGTGCACAAGGGCAGAAGTGTCTAAACATAATCAAACACAACCAAGACTGTATTCCAAAAAAAAGTCCTGAAGGTCCACAAAAGGTACTGATAGAGGATGAGAGGTGACATGATAGAGGTATATAAGATTATGAGGGTGATACATAGAGTGGACAGCCAGCATCTTTTCCCTAGGGCGGCAATTGCCAATACTAGAGGTCATCCACTTAAAGTGCGTGGAGGAAAGTTCAGGGGAGATGTCAGAGGTAGAATTTTTACACAGAAAGTGGTGGGTGTCTGGAACGCACTGCCAGAGGTGGTGGTAGGGGTCAATGATCTTTTAAGAGTGTTATGTACCAGCAACAACAGAAACACACCGAGACATGTATATGTTAAAAACTACTTTATTAATGACTACTTATGATAATAAGTAAAATAAAAGTAAAAATGTTAGAATGTTAGAAGT
>JARFYF010000059.1:14824668-14839035 GCA_030265395.1 Rhina ancylostomus | reverse complement strand
TGTGCTCCTTCTAATCTGGCCTCTGACTCATTCCCAAATTTTAAAGAGCATTAACATTGTAGTTGTGCTTTCAGGTGTCTGAGCCCTGAGCCCCGGGATTTCCTCTATCCTCATTTAAAACACTCGCTAAAGTTGACCTCAGAATATGTTTTTGGTTGCCTGTTTCAATATATATCCTTCTATGGCTATATGTGAAAATTTATATGATAGATACAACACAAGGCTGGGGAGTACTTGGAAAGAACTTTGCATCATTATAGCACTTTTATCCTTTTCAGAACCTGCCAACATACAATACAGTGACTGCACTTTGTTAGATGTAATGCAGGAAATGTGACAGCCGTGCTTTACGTTGCAAGACCCTATAAATTTCAGTGTAAAAATGAACCAGATAATCTGTTTTTAAAATCACTGCTGCTGTCTGACCTGCTGAGCCATACATCGTTTCCTGTTACATTTCAGATTCAAGGCTTTGTAGTTTTGTAGTAACACAGAGGCTTGACAAATGATTCAGGGTCATGGGATCAAATCCCTGGGAAAATAAATAATTTTAAAAAATCTGCTGTCAGTGATGCTGGCCATAAACTACTGAATTGTTGTGAAAATTTGGTTGATTAATGTCTTTCAGGGAGGGGAATCTTCCATCCTCTGTCCAATGGGGTAATACACATCAGTTAACCCAACATCGATAGTGAGGGAAATGCTGGCATCTACTATTAAGGAAGTGGTAGCAGTGGACTTAGAAAGTAATAGGATCACGGCGAGACAACATGGTTTTATGAAAAGGGAAATAACGTTTGACATACCAATTAAGTGCTTTTTTTGCAATGGCAGTGAGCAGAAGATGGAACTGATGGTGTATATGGACTCACAGAGGGCCTTTAGTTACATGTTACACAAGAAGATTGTTAAAGAAAATTAGAGCACATGGGACTGGGGATAATACATTGGCAAAGACTGAGTAATGAATAGAAGACAGTTGAAATAAACATTCCTTCTTTAAAAAAAAAGTGGGATTTCACAATAGACAATGAGATAAATGCCCAGTTAACATGGCTTGACAGTGCTGGGTAATCCAGGACAACAGAACTCCCTGCTCTTCTTGGACTGGTGCCATGGGATGGGCACCTGAACGTACCAAAGACTTTTCTGTCCAAATACTAATCTAAAACACAGTGCCTGTAACAATGCTGTACACCGTCAAACTACCATCCATGGGATCATGACTAAATTCCTCTAAATCAGAACCCCACCTGCACTGAAGCAAGAGCCTAGATTTAGGACAACACAATGACACAGCCTGCAGAGGAACTGCCTCACAGCTCCAGTGACCCAGGTTCCATTCTGACCTCTGGTGTTGCCTGTGTGGTTTGCACATTCTCCTTGTGGCCACATGCTTCTGCTTCCTCCCACATCCCAGAGACATGGAGGTAGGTAGGTAAATTGGCCCAAGTGTATGGGCAAGTGTTTAGAATCGGGGGCAGGGGTTTGCAGGGGGAGGGAACTTGATGGGAATGTAGGGAGAATAAAATGGGATTGGCGTAAATGGGTGTTTGATGATCAGTGCAGACTGGTGGGCTGAAGAGCCTGTTTCTGTGATGCATGACTCTTAAATTCCAGAGTCAGACTTGGATCCTGTGACTCTGTGGTGACAGGAAATAACTAGCAGCGGATCAGCTGCCCGTTAAAGTTGGGTAGAGTGTAGAAAAGTATGCATTAAGGTGATCAATCACTATTTTTACAATCTTGGACTACTGGGCAGGATGTAGGCAAGTTCCTGACCTGCTACCGTGCAGGAATTGAGGGATATGGGGACTGCACAGGAAGGTGTGAGGAGGAAGCTCGGACATGATTTTACTGATCGGTGCCACAGCATTGAAGGGGTGAATGGCCTGTTCCAGTTTCCTGTATTCTTTGCACCTCATTGTGTGTAAAGGCAAGAAACAGAGGGAAAGAAAGTGAAAAGGAAGCACCTCTGTAATAGATTTTGTACACTATGTTATAAGGGGTCAGAGAACAATAAACATAACAACATTTAGGAAATTAAAGAATAAAACATCTATTATGTTGCCAGGTAGGAAATAAAAGAATGGCTCCATTAACAAGATCATCTGTGGGCCAATCCCATCAAGGCTTCCACTGTCAGCAAGTTTACCTATTCATATATAATTCATCACTATTAATTGGGAGGCCATTTACTGAGCTGTGTGAATACTATTAGGCCAATGGCTGGCTGCCTAATGCTCAGTGCTCAGACATTGATGGAAAAAGCATCTCAACAGCACTTAACATCTATTGCCTTGTATAGTCAATGTCTGGGGCGACTGCTGGGCTGTATAAATAAACAGGGATACACATTACTTCACTAATCCTATAAAAGTTCTTCAGTGAGAAGCAAGAGACAGTACACAGGCAGTTTCTAGCTGAAAAGTCACCTTGAGATCACAAAGAACTGTGCATGTGAATGGAGGATTAACTTTTTAAAAATCTGATGTTCTGAACAGACACCCCCAAATACATCTCAATGGGTACAAACATACTGGAAGTTTGTAATGCCTTGAAGATCAAATGCTGGGGAGGGGAATTTTATTCAAGTCTTCAAGCTAATAAGGGAACTCCACTGATGGGGCAGATGGTGATGGGGAGAAAATATTTCCACTGGTTCAGAAGTATAGGAGAGGGAGCGGAGTCTAAAATTAGAGGCAGGCCTTAAAGGAGTGAAATTAGGAAATTCCTTTCCAGTCAGAGGAGGTGCTAGAAATTTGGAAATCTCTTCTGCAGCAAAAATTGATGTTAGATCAATTGTTAAATTTTAAGTCCAAGACTTATAGATTTTTGTAACCAAAGAAACAGAGGGATTAAGCGGGAATAGTAGACACACAGATAAACCATGATCTCAGCGGACGATTCAACAGTTAGAGATGGAAGTATGGGCCAGTATGGCATCCTGGTAAAAAAGTGGCCGACACAATCAATATAAAAATCAAATGTTAGCAATACTACTGTACTAGTAAGAAATTTAAGTTACTTTCACCCCTGCTAGCAGGTTCAAGAGTTAAACAGTCTCTCTCTGTTCTTATATTCTATGGTTGCTATCTGTGCTGAGTGGCCTGCATCTGATGTAATGGGATAATGAGACTCCAGGATAGGAAATAACAAAATAATCTGTCACTGTTTCTGCCACCTAATGTTTCCCCCATCCCACTGATGTTCAGCAGCCCCTGTTAGAAAATGTGCACATGCACTCTTCTCCCCACCTCCCACTCTGCCACTGCCCTAACGGACCACTCACTCCTCTCATTCACTCGTGTATGGTTGGTCTCAAACTTGAATATGACATTGTGATCTTTACAACACCCAGCTGTTTCTTCAAAAGAAAATCACGGTTGAGGTCTCAGCTACTCTTCCCACTAACTCAATCTATTCATTTGCTGATCACAACCTTTTAAGCACCACTCCTGGTTCAGTAGCTGCATTAAGTCTTCACAATCACTTCATAGATCTGGGCTCATGACCTCAGCTAATGTCCAAGTGCAGAACTGTGTTGTTGTGCTTTTGGATGAAGCTCTATGGAGGTTGGGGGAAGTAGTGGGGGTTGGAAATTATATTCACATTGTTGATATTAAACATTAAAAACAGCAGCTGATAAAAAAAATTTGAGAATGTTTTTTTTGATGCACTACTGAAAGCATCCTATCTGGATGTATCATGGCTTGGTATGGCAACTGCTTTGCTCGGGACCACAAGAAACTTCAGAGAGTGGTGGACACAGCCCAGTACATCACGGACACCAGCCTCCCCTCCATGGACTCTTGTCTTTACATTTCACTGCTTCGGTAAAGCAGCCAGCATAATCAAAGACCCCACCCACTCCAGACATTCTCTCGTCTCTATCGGGCAAAAGATAGGAAAGCCTGAACGCATGTACCACCAGGCTCATGGACAGCTTCTATCCTGCTGTTACAAGACCATTGAACGGTTCCCTAGTATGATAAAATGGACTCTTGACTTCTAGTATACCTCGTAATAGCCTTGCACCTTATTGTCAACCTGCTCTGCACTTTCTCTGTAAGCTGTGACACTTTATTCTGCATTCTGTATTGTTCTACCCTGTACTACCTCAATGCAATGTGTAATGAATTGATCTGCATGAATGGTATGCAAAACATTTTCACTGTACTTCAGTACAAGTGACAATAATAAACCAATTCTTGTTCTGTGGTAGACCATTCAGCCCCTCAAGCCTGCTAAGCTATTCAATAAGATCATAGATGATCCTATGTCCCAAGTCCAATTTTCCATCTAACCTCCATATCTTCTGATTGCCTTCAATTCCAAACTACCTTATTCTCATAACCATCATTACTAAAATTTAGTTTGCTTGGCCATTATCTCTTTACTGTTTGTGGGAATATGCAGTGTGCAAATTGGTTTCTATATTTCTTAGATTTTAAAAATGACTATTTCAAAAGAGCTTGACTGAAAGTGCATTATGAAGCTGCACCTAAATTCAGTCTTAATCTGTGTAAAGAAATACTTCCACAGCCTCTGTCCTAGATGTGTCCTTCACAAACTGGTACAGAAACCTGCTCAGAACTATTTGCAATACAATCTTCTCAAGCAACAAGGAAATGGGTTTCGAAAATAATGGAGAGGCAAAAAAAATTCTAAAGATCTGGAGCAGGACTGTTTCTTTTAATAAAAAACTCCTTATTCCTTCTTCAAAAGCAAATAGAAAGCTTGCCAGTGTTCTGGGGGAAACATCCAGAATAAGAATCAATGTTATTTTTTGAACTGTGATCCAAGCAGGATCTCAAATTCCTGATTCAAAAACCCATTAAGCCCAAACCCCTCCAGGCATTACTTAAAAAGTATTCCTTCCTGTTTCATTAAAAATACTTAAATATTTGAAGATATTGTCAATGCCAAGGAGGACCAAATGGACATCATTTAGAATCGGAAAGATAATCAGCTTCTTATTTTATTTTGTTATATCCAAGTTGAAAAAAAATCCCTTTCCTCCCACTCTCACTGCTCCTTACTTATCCTCTTTGCTCTTCTGAAGGTGCTGTCTCACTCTGGCATGCGATTCTGCAAATATTCAGAATCGTCAGAGGTGTTGATAAGAAACTCTTCACTGGTTGGGCAGCAAGATGGCAATACATTCAACAGAGAAAGGTCAGGGGAGATATTTTATCTATGCTGAGCCTTGCGACTGTGACAACAGCAAAAACCCCTGACCCCAAGCAGGGACAGGAGTAAGATCCTGTCCCTGTTGAAGGGGAAGGTGAACATCTAGATGGGGTCAAATGAAGTTCGATGGGAGAAGGCTTGAGGGGAGCAGAAACTGCAGCCTAGATCAGTTGGGCCAAATTCTACAAATAATTTTTTTTAAACAAAATAAACTATTCACAATAAAAGAAACTATATACAATAATAACAGTTCAAACCTTTACATTTGTGTACAGTTCCATTCTTAGTGTTACTTATATATAAAGACAGAACCGATGCCACTTGTGTGGCTCCCTGGGGGGATACCCCAATCCCATATTTACAATATTTGAGGGGCTTCCTCACCTGACCCCACCCCTTCCTCTCCTGTGGCAGAAGAGCCGTAGACTGTTGTCCTTCCCCACCGAGCCCTTGTGTTGGCTGCACCCAGCTTCAGGGCATCCCTCAGCATGTACTCCTGCAGCTTGGAATGTGCCAGTTGGCAGTATTCCCCTGTGGACATCTCACAGTGCTGGTAGACCAACAATTTCCGGGCAGACCAAAGGGCGTCTTTCACCGGATTGATGACCCTCCAGCAGCAGTTGATGTCTGTCTCTGTGTGCGTCCTCGGGAACAGCCCATAGATCAGAGAATCCTTTGTAATGCAGCTGCTGGGGATGAACCGGGACAAGGACCCCTGCATCTTTCACCACACCCTCTTCACGAACCCACACTCCAGAGAGGTGGGCGACCGTTTCGTCTAAAGTGAATATACTTCCAGCAGTGAGTCAAGGAAAACAAAGAGTAAAGCACAAAGTTAAACCGTTTCAATGCTGGGTCCATCCCACTTATTATTCACATCTTGGAGAAATGGCAGAGAAGTCAAACTGACCTTGTGCCAGCTTTTAACTCCCAGGAGAACTTAGTGAATAATATGTGCACAAAGAACTAACATAACAGATTACAATGACTGATTACAGTGACCAATTCCAGTAAGAAGCAAACTGTGCCAATTTAATGCTCTTGTATTCTAACCACACAGGACTTGCTCCCACCCCCATTGCCCATCCCAGCCCTCCAACCCGCAGTGATCTGCACATTGCTCCTATGCAGGAATCCTGTACAATAGGTTTAATTGCTCCACCTCTGGCAGCAGTGACTTCAGCTGGTAAGGCCCGAAGCTCTGGAACTCCCTCCACTAATCTCCTCACCTCCCATTAGCCCTACACTGATCTCTATTGACAAAACCCCTGGACATCCCATCCTAATGTCTGACGACAATTTATCGATCTGAAATACTAACACCATTCTTTTCTCCACACGTCTGACTTGTTGAATATTTCCAGCACTTTCCGTTTTTATTTCTATTGCCTTCTTATGTGGTGGAGTGTTAAATTTTGTTTGACGATTCTCCTGTAGGCCAATTTATTATATTAAGAGTACTCTTTAAAGGAAAGTAGATACTGCAAGCATTTTATTGCTTTAGCCTTTCTGGGTGCAGCAGCTGAACTGGCCAAGGTATTTAAAGAGGAGTTAGATACTTCTTGTTTGCAAGCTCAGGGATTTAAGAGCTATGGGGAACTGGCACAGAGGAAGAGTTGAGGCATTGGCCTACTCCTGTTCCTGTCTTCTTGTGTTTTTAATATTTCTGGAGGCTGTTTTAAGCTAATCAAGGGATATGGGTTAGTGCAGGAAAATGGTTCTAAGATAAAAGATCAGCCATGATCTTACTTAAATGGTAAGCCAGGCACGATGGCCTATACTTGATCCTGAGAATTTATGTTCTTGAATCTAACAGGCCCACTCCAATGTTTCTCAAATCATTAAGCGTCTCTTTAAACAGTTCCACTGCTTCTTGGATTTTGTAAGCTAACTGCACTAAGATTAACTGATAGCACGATGGAAACAGATCTCAAGGCATTCAGTCGTTTCAATGTCTCTTGGTTTCTTCCTCCGGTTTCATGGTTGGAAAGATGAACTGGACACCCTCTGGAAGATTTACATCAAATACAGGCCATAGATTTTTTTTAAAGTGTTGCAAATCTACTAAGAAAAACAAAAACTCACTAAATAAGACTAAATATATATCAGTGCTCATGGTTTACAGTACCTAACTACTCAAAAATCATTAGTGCTAAACATCAACAACTTGCATTTGACAAATATCTTCACCATTCTGCAGCATTGAAATACTCTGCGGGAAGACTTGGGAAAGAGTTCAGGGAGCAGCAGCAGACTGTATGCTATTTGGAAAAAAATCAGCTTTGTTCTGAAAATTTCAGAAAAAGTGAAATTTTGTGGAAGTTTCACCCTCCCGATCCCTTGAAGTGGTTGCAGCCTTCAGCTCCAAACAGAAGTTGGGGAGTTTCAGCTCCCGAAGTCACTCCCATTAGATTCTACATTTACCCCATCTCAGAGCAAAGACATAAAAATTACTGCAATAAATAGCACAGAAGAGGAATAATGAGGTAGCGTTCATGGGTTCATAGGCCGTTCAGAAATCTGATGGCAGAGGAGAAGAAGCTGTTCCTGAAACATTGAGTGTGGGTCTTCAGGCTCCTGTACCTCCTCGCCGATGGTAGTAACGAGAAGAGGGCATGTCCCGGATGGTGGATGCTGCCTTCTTGAGGCACCGCCTCTTGAAAACATTCTCGATGGTGGGGAGGGTTGTGCCTGTGATGGAGCTGGCTGAGTCTACAGCCCTCTGCAGCCTCTTGCGACCCTGTGCATTGGAGGCTCCGTACCAGGCGGTGGTGCAACCAGTCCAAATGCTCTCCACTGTGCATCTGTAGAAATTTGCGAGGGTCTTTGGTGACATATCAATTCTCCTCAAACTCCTAATGAAGTAGAGCCACTAGCGTGCCTTCTTCGTGACTGCATCAATGTGTTGGGCCCAAGATAGATCCTCTGAGCTGTTGGTGCCCAGGAACTTGAAGTTGTTCATCCTTTCCACCACTGACTCCTCAATGAAGACTGGTGTGTGTTCTCCCGACTTCCCCAATCAATTCCAATTCAGTACTTAAACCAACCTGAACAACCCTAATCATTACCTCAGTCTAGTAACACCATGACCACTTTGCACTACAATGGAATTTTTTTTGTTCTAATTGTGTTCTTGTAAAAATGGTTTAATGTACGTTTAATTTAGGTTTTTCTTCTGAATGCTGCTCATCTGATGCTATGTGCCTGTGTGGTGCTGCTGCAAGTAACTTTTTCATTGCACCCATGCACACATGTGTATATGACAATAAACTCAACTTCGTGTGCAGAGTCCAGGAACTCACCAGAGGCTCCTGTGGAATCAGCTGTCTCCGAGATGACATGGCATGTGCAAACAGCTTTCCTGCATCAATTTTCCCCACTTCCTCCAATTTATTGTCTAAAAAAAAGACCAAACTGTAAATAGCTCAGCCACAAAATTACAGCAGGAACAATCAGTGCATGGAAACACAGGTGACTCATATTGGAAGAGTGAGATCAAAAAGAGGAGAGACACAGAAAGACATGGTGGGTGGGGGAAGTGTGTACGAAGGACAGAAAGCAGGAGAAAGCAAGGAAGCAAGAGGAGGTGGCAGGGGGAGCAAGAGGCACCTGGAACCACGAGCAGCAGGGCTGTGGACAAGAGGTGGGAAGTGAGGTGAATTTAAAGTGCAAGTCTGGCCAGCCCGGACACGATGGACTGAATGGCCTTCAGTACCCAGAGGGAACGAATGCAAGTAGGGACAGAGACAGACAGAGACCCTGATGGATACAAGAGTGAACTCAGCAGGAAGATGTCCACATAGGCTTTATTACCATTAATGGCTTCACCTTGTCTCCTTTCATTAAATAGGAAACAGATTCAGGCTAGGCAGGATGTGACAGTTCCTGAAGCAGTTTCAATGCACTGGTCATCCATGTTCTCTGACGTGTAGCCTAATTTTACATCCGTAGGTCATACTCAGTGCACGAGCTGACATAGCAATGGGCTAGTTATAGCAGGAAACTGGAGAGCACTGCAGAGAAAAGAACTTGGGGTGGGAGAGTACTGATCCTGGAGAGACATCCCCAAACTGCCTTCACAGCCCCACGTGTACTTGTTGCTGGCAGTACATGCTGCAGCCAAAGCTCTGTATCACCACAGTTCATGGTGAGACTCTGGAAAACAAAGACCACGTCTCATGTGTGGGGAGCCACCTCTTGGCGAAGGAATACATTTAATGACAAAATTCAACACTCCCTTCAATGTGGCAGCACCACCATTGGCTGATTGAGGAAAGCTATACATGATGGTCAACACCTCAGACCTGGCACAGACCAACAGTGATCCCTGCCCTCCTTCATGGTCCCAAGAGCTGGGCTACAGCACGTATCTCAAGGCACTGAAAAAGCACCACTAACAAGTCAATGTCAGTATCCTCTCCCAGGCACTGAGACTCCAGATACACTCAACCAACTCCAATGGGCAGGTCACACCATTCCCATCCCCCAACAGCAGACTACCGAGACAGACCCTCTATTCTGAGCTCTGTTCTGGGAAGGAATTCCCAGGTGGAGATTTGAGGATGTATACAAAACCTCCCTGAAGATTTGCAACATCCCCACAGACTCCTAGGAATCCCTGGCCCATAACCTCACAAATGGAGCAATGGCATGGGGGAAGGTATCCTCAAGTCCATGCATTGGGAAAGAACTGAAGCCCAATGCAGAAGGAGCACTCCGCCTGTCAAACCTCCCACCTTCCCAGCCCTGCCGGGGTCTGTGGAAGAGCCTGTGATCGCCACATTTTGGTTCCATCAGCCCCCTCCGAAACCAACACGGAAGCAAGTCGTCCTCGATCCTGAGGGATTGCTCAAGAAGGATTCCCGACGACCTTTCCATTGAGTGCTGAGTGAGAGGAAAATCACATCACTGCCCGCATCCCACTCGTCCACTGATCCTTGTGGGGAGCTGCCAAGGTGCCCATAAGACCAGGCCACACCCCCAGCCTGCGTTTCAACCACAAAATGAAAATAGTAGGTCCTCCACAGTCAGAACATTTAAAACTAAGAATTTGAAAAGTCTGCATTGCATCTATATCAAGATCATCATCCACTGTCTAATGGTGGGCAGTTCCCCAGACTGGTGATCAGGATCAAAAGTGCAAATAGAGCAACCAAAGCTGAAAATGACTAAACAAAAAAATTGTAGAAATATACACAAAAAATGCCCGGGTGCAATGACCTGGCACTTTAAATGCAGCAAGCTCCAGTGAAAGTCCATCAACATGGTCAAAGAGCAATGCATTCAACAGGTAACTTACGGCTGATTTGAAAAGAGTGATTTAGCGATGGAGAAGGAATCAGAGTCGGAGTGCTTTTGGTGGGGGAATTTAGACATTAGGATCCAGTCGCAAATGAAAATTTAAAAATATGGATGCTGGAAACCTGAAACAATAACAGAAAATTCTGGAAATACTCAGCAGGTTAGGCAACATCTGTGGAAAGAGAAACAAAAGTTAACATTTCAGGTCGATGATCCATTCTAATAAAGGATCTTCATTTCTCTTTCCACAGATTCTGCCTGGCCTGCTGAGCATTTCCTGCATTTTCTGTTTCCATTCTGTATTAGGATCCAGCTGTCTGAAGCCGTGACCTCCAACCTTGGGACAGGAGGGGGGGAGATACACAAATGGTCAGGCACTGAAATGAAATGCCTCTGATGTAGAGCGATGGGAATGCAGAAATAGAGTGGAGCAGGAGTAAAGTGAATTAACTGGAGCCTGGAATGTTAAACTAGAGCAGCCCCTCTCCCTCAGGTGGGTAGAAAGGTCCCACTGCACTAGTTGAAGAGCAAATGTATTCCGATCTACACCAAAACAGTACATAGGCTGCTACTTGTGGAACCCTGCTCTGTGCAAATCTGAACTTTGCCACTGCTTTTCAAAAGTACTCCACTGCCTGTGAAATGTACTGGGACAACCCAGGGCTGTGAATGTTGCTGAGTTATACAACTGCCTTGCTGATGTCTGGATGTCTTCCAGATATAACAGCCAATGCTGGTGTTTGGCTCCATGCCAACCCCACCCTCCCATCCATCTTTACTGAAGCCCTGCATCAGCTCTGTCTATTCCTTCCTCCCTACTGCATGAAAGTAACAGCACGAGTAATGAATTTCCATTAAATTCATCTGTGCAATCTGCCTCAGATGTCACATGGTTGAAAGTTCCACTCTCTCACCACCCTGTGGTAAAATAGAGTCTTTAAATTCAGTTTATTCCAGATTCTCTGATGATTGCAATCTCAAGTCTTGGTCTCTCTTACAAGTGAAAACATTCCTCTTAAAGATCTTGATCAGAATAATACTCAAGCTTCTTTTGCTAAAGAAATGAGCCCCAAAAAGTTGCAATACTTAAATGAGCAAACTCTACGGGGAACATGGCCATTAATGGGAAATGGGACTCCGAGGAATATGACAACAGGAAATCAAAAATTTGATGACTTGAGGTGCAGCCAGATGCTAGATTTTGCATGTATTAGTGTTTGCTGTCTGTATCTGAAGCTGGCAATGACATTAAATGTTGTTTACTGTCACAGTCAGTATTCAGCTCAAAATACACAAGCCAGAGCTTGAGGAACATATGACTCATTCAAAGCAGATGTCTGACAGCTCAGAGGCACTGATGCCTATGGCAGAGGTGTTGAGGACAGAGTGGGTGACACTGACACTTCTGGGGGTCAACTCCATGCCACAGGGCTCCTTGGCTCCATCTGGAGAAGATCTCCGCTACGGGCAGTGTGAAGATTGGAGGGGAGATGTGACCCACGACAGCTGTCTAGGGGACAGAGTGATGTAAGGGAAAGCAGCTGTCTCAGGTAAAGAGGTGAAGTAGGAAGGGAGTGAGAGAGAAATACAGTGAGCTGGAGCACAACAGACACCAACACTGACATTCCCACTAATGTCTGCAAGAACTATGCTTTTCTCTGCTGGGAGGTTGCAGCTGCAGTAAACATTTAAAGACCTACCCATCATCTCACGTTCCTCCTCAGGCTCCTCCCTCCCGTCACTCACACGGTCCAGACTCCAGTTGGCATTTCCGTGTCCGGGAGCCCAGTGGTTCCTGATGGACTTTGCAGGAGTTACTGGCGGCTTTTGGCTGTTCTCCAGATGCGGAGTGTGGTGCTGCTCTGGTTGGCTCTCTGGTTTAAAGTCAACGTCTCTGTTCACATCGTTAATAATCTCATCCCACCTGTCAGCAGAGTAAAGATTAACTGAGAACTACAAACTCTACTCAAGGAATCATTCTGATATTGGTACAACAAGGAGGAATTTCTATTTGCTTTCATTAATACTTTTAAAATCCTCTCTTCCTTCCCTCCTGAAAAGACTGACCAATGATGGGTTCGGACCTGCTGTCTACAACCATAACTCATTACTCATGTGTTGTATCCAGACAGCAACTATCCAAAGGTTATTTGACCCTGGAGCCCAAATTTGTCCTTGCCTGATGCGTAGACAGAGGATATATGCACCTTCCACACACTGTCCAGTAGACATCACCAAATGTCTGTAATATCCCTCCCTCCCACAGGAGGTCAACTTATTTACCAGTGAGCCTAGGGAATGCTCATTCTCTAGAAAGCAAACATCTGTAGAACTAATCCTGCTGCAGAAAGAGTAATGGCCTGATCAACAGTGATCTCTGAGAACTGCAGAGACTGAAGGAAGCACTGTGATGGTGAACCAAGACATGACACTGCCCCACCAGGAACTCCATTCGCTAGTCAATGACTCCACCTTCTCCCCCAGCAACTGTCCACAACTGAACCAGACCATCAATAGGCCTGTCGTGATACCAAATCTCAAACTGCCCGTCACCCAGCTCCACTCTGCCTCGGCTCACCTGCTGCTTGAACTCATGGCCAAACCTTGGCCATCTCTGCACTTCCCTGGCCGCCATTTTTTCTTCTGCTCCTTGTTAACGAGGTTGTCCACATCCTAACTCACATTAGGGTCGGTTCACCCGTCACTCTGCCTGCTGACCCACAACGGCTCTTGGTAAATTTATATTTTTTCATTCAGGTTTCCCAATCCCTCAATGGTCTTGTCCCTCCCTACCACACTGTAATCCCCTCCAGCCAGGCAGCCCACTGAGATATCCCTGCTCATCCAGTTCCGTGATCTTCAGCCACTGGCTGCTCCATTTTCATTTGAAAAGGGCCCAAGCTCCACAAATCTATCCTGAAACTCCACCACCTCTCCACTTCTCTTCCTGTCTTCTATACCCAAATTGTTGGTCACATGCCCTGGTTACAATGGTTTGTATTAATCCTTTCCTTGGCTCTACTCCTCCCAAATGCCTTGAAATGATTCTGCCACAGTAAAGGCACCACATTGATGGGAGCCGTTGTTAGGGTAGGATTATACCATGCACAAGTGATTGACAGCCCACCCGTGGGTTGTTCCTGCTGTGATGGGTTTACTGCTTAGTGTTCAGCACGATCATTGATTAGCATCCAGAGACAGGCGCTCAGAGTCCTGGTCACAGGAAGGCAACAAGAGATTAGAAACTAACGTATAGGACAAACGTGATGCAAAGCTCCTCATAGACTTCACTCTCAACCAGTAGTGGCAGAGACACAAACGGTTCTCAGTAGGGGGTGGAGGACAGACCAGTGTGGCCAGGGTCCCTCAACCTCTTAGCTATGCACACAATAACTCTGAATGATACATTAAATACAAGCCCAATATGTGAAAGACAAGGACTTCACTCTCACTGGACCCATACCCCAGTGACAGGTGGTGTCCACTCGACCAACACCATGGAGGAACAGCCCACCGGACCCATGCACCAAAGACAGATGGCACCCATTGGACCCATACACTAAACGATACAATGATCAATGACTCCATGACCATCTCCACTGGACCCATACCACAGAGGAACACTCTGCTGGATAAAGATGGTGTCAACTGGACCTATTCACTAAAGAGACAGAGATCATTGGACCTTTAGTGCTCAATGGCGTAGCCAGTGGAGGTGCAGCCTTACAATTCCAAGGACCCAGGTTCAATGCTGACCTCAGGAGCTGTCTGTGTGGAGTTTACATGTTCTCCTTGTGACTGTGTGGGTTTCCCCAGGTGCTCAGATTTCCTCCCACATCCCGAAGACGTGAAGGGTGATAAGTTAATTGGCCA
>JARFYF010000059.1:14739928-14752729 GCA_030265395.1 Rhina ancylostomus | reverse complement strand
GGAGGGGAAAGTAACAGGGTCAACAAACAATCTGCTGGAGGAACTCAGCAGGTTGAGCAGCATGTGTCAGGGGGAGAGGAACTGTCGATGTTTTGGGTCAAAACCCTGCATGAAGACCGAGAGTGGTGAGGTGACATGGCCAGTATTAAGAAGGGAAGGGGAGCAGTGGGAAAGGATTCCAAGGTTGTTGGCCCAGATGGTGGGGACCTTTGATGATGGATGTTGCCTCCTTAAGGCAGTTACTCTCTGCATCAGTTACTCTCTGCATCAGTTACACTCTGGATCACGTGCAAGCAGAAAGGATTAGTTTCCTTTGGCATCATTTTAGGTACAGACATTGAAGGCAGAAGAGTCTGTTCCTGTGCTGGACTGTTTTATGTTCTTGTTCTAGCCTCTATATTTTAGATCTAATTGAGGAGCAAACTGCAGGCTCTTTTCAAGGCAATGTCATAGGATCTGCTGCATACAGTCAGGAGAGCTGAGTTTAGCATCTATCTGAAGGATAAGTACAGCACTCACTGTCAAAGTGTCAGCCTGGATTTTTGTGCTGTAATTCCTGGAAGGAATCTTGAATCTATAATCATCTCTAGGGACCAGAGGGCTACAGTGAATCTGAGAGGGTGTTGTGTTAACAGCAGAGGGTAATCCGTGTGAGAGCAGGCTAAAACATGCAGTGAGAATGCAGTGGGTGTGGAAAGCGGCACATACCAAGACAAGCATCGTGCCGCTGGAAGATCATCAACTTGATGAAAGACGCCCTTTGGTCTGCCCGAAACGTGGCCTTCCAGTACAACGAGATGTCCGTACTGACGACTGGCACATTCCAGGCTGCAGGAGCACGTGCTGACGGAGGCACTGAGGCTCAGTGCAGCCAACGCTGAGGCTTTGTGGGGAAGGACTGCAGTCTAAAGTCCTTCTGCCTAGGGACATTGAGGAACTGTGTAGAAGCCTCTCAAATCCTTGAGGTTCAATGATCAGGGCACAGAGTATAGGAGTAAAGAAGTCATGTTCACAAGCACAAGAGAAAAGAGCAGAGGTAGGCCATTCAGCCCATCGAGTCTGCTCCGCTACCTCACCATGAGCTAAACCAAACTATTCCCATCTAGCCCCAATTCCTGGCCTTTTCCCTATATCCCTTGATAGCCTGACTAATTAGATACCTATCAATTTCCTCCTTAAACGCCCCCAAGGATCGGGCGTCCACAGCTGTATGTGGCAACAAATTCCATAAATCCACAACTTTCTGGCTAAAGAAATTTCTCCTCATTTCTGTTCCAAATGGGTACCCTCTAATTCTAAGGCTGTGCCCTCTAGTCCTGGACTGACCCACCAAGGGAAACAGCTGAGCCACATCTACTCTGTCCAGTCCTTTCCACATTCGAAATGTTTCTATGACGTCCCCTCTCATTCTTTTGTACTCCAGTGAGTACAGTCCAAGAGCCGACAATCGCCTGTCATATGTAAGCCCTCTCATTCCAGAAATCATCCTCGTAAATCTTCTCTGCACCCTCTCCTACATCAGTACATCCTTCCTAAGATAAGGAGCCCAAAACTGCATCAATATACAACTTTGGTTAGACCTCTCTTGGAATATTGTGTGCAGTTCTGGTCACCCCATTACAAGAAGGATGTGGAGGCTTTGGAGAAAAGGTTCCCTAGGATGCTGCCTGGATTAGAGAGTATAAGGGGTAGATTAACTTGAGTTGTTTTCTCTGGAGCATCAGAAGCTGAGGAGAGGTACAGTGAAAAATACATAAGCCATCCATGCAGAACATTTCAAAACATCAATACTTTGAGGTAGTACAAGGGAAAAGCAATAACAGAATGCAGAGTATAGTGTTACAGTTACAGAGAAGGTACAATGCAGGCAGACAATAAGGTGTAAGGGCATCGACAAGGTAGATTGAGAGATCGGGAGTTCATCTTTAATGTACAATAGGTCAGTTCAAGCATCAGAATCACAGGATAGAAACTGTCCTTGAGCCTGGTGGAGCATGTTTTCAAGCCTCTGTGTTTGTTGCCCGATGGAAGGGGGTTCAGAAGAATGTCCCGGGTGGGACGGGGCCTTAACTAATGAACCATAGAACAATACAGCACAATACAGGCCCTTTGGCCCTCCATGTTGTGCGGCCCATCAAACCACACCTCACACTATCTAACCCTTTCCTCCCGCATATCCCTCTATCCCACATTCCTCCATATGCCTATCCAACAACCTCTTGGACCTGTCCAATGTATCTGCCTCCACCACCACCCCAGGCAGCACATTCCATGCACCTACCACTCTCTGGGTGAAAAATACAACTTCCTACACAGTAATTCCCAGCTCCTCAAAATTCCCGTGCTGTGTTGTTTTCCATTGGCAAAACCTACTTAAAATGGTGGGAGTGCATGATGGGAATGCTATATTCATTATGCCCCACATATTCAAGTCTTGGACATATTTAGGCAGAAAGAATTAAGAGACACAAGATACACTAAATACAGTCTAAAGAATGTCCAGGAACAGATGTACATCTTTGAAGGTGGAAGGGCATGTTAAAAGAATGGTTAGTAAAGCGTATGGAATGCAGGGATTCAATAGAGAGCACAGGGAATCAAAGCAGGGAATTTATTCTGAACCTGCAGGAAGCACTGGTCTTGCTACAACTGGAGTGGTGTTGCTACACTTTAAGAAGAATGTGAAGCTTTAAGACAGGGTGCTAAAAAGTTACAAGAACAGTTTCAGGAGATGAGCCATTAGAATGGAGAAGCTCACCTGGGAAAAAAAAATTGACAAATGCTTTGATGGAGATGTGCAAGTTTATGTCTGGTTTAGATAGGGCGGCTGTTCATTAATAGGTTGTTCAAGGACTAGGGGGACACACATTTAAAATTTTGGGCCAAGGATTCAAAGATGTGAGGAAAAATGTTTTTCTCAGATTGTTTGTGAGTCACTGCCTGCAGGGGTAGTGGAAATAGAATAATCAGTGTCTTCACACGGCAAGTGGATCGACACTTGAGAGAGCTAATACCCTGAAATAACCTTTAAGGAGAGAGTTTCAAAAAGTCACAACCCCATCCAATAAAGGATGAATACTTTCATAAATGGCCCACTCCTTGATTTTAAATAGTGATCCCTAGTTTTGGATAATCGCCTAAGGAAGCATCCTCTCCACACCCAGCCTGTCAAGACCTCTCAAAACCTTATATAGTTCAATCAAGCACCTCTCATTATTTCAAATTCTAAAGGGTACTAGACTAGTCTGTCAAATCTTTCCTTGCAAGGCAACCTGTCTATTCTAGATATCCTTCGTGTAGTGTTCATCTGCATATTTAAGCAAAGATATAAATCTTGCTCAAAGCAATTCTCCCAAACTGAATTACTTCGAACGAGATTTATATCTTTGCTTAAATACAGAGATGAACACTACACGAATTCCAGATGTGGTCTCAGCAGAACCTCTCAACTTTAGTATTCAATTCCTCTCACAATAAACAATAACACTCTGTTAGCTTTCTAATTACTTGCTGTGCCCGCAAGCTGGTCTCTTGTGAATTATGTTCTAGGACACCTTGGTCCCCCTTTGGTTCAGAGTTCTTCAATCTCATTATTTAGGTAAAATAGTTGTCCTTTTTTCTTGTCAAAATGAACAATTTCACGTTTTCCCACACTGTACTCCATTTGCCAGATCTTTGCCCACTCATTTAACCTATCCAAATCCTTTGGTGGCTTCTTTATGTCTCCTACCTGTCCTTGTGTCATGAGCAAACCATAGCTTTATTGCCCTCATCCAAGCCAGTAACAGAAATTGTTAAAGGTTCCCTGATGCCTATCACTGTGGGGTATAGTTGGGGGTGGGGCGGGCAGGGTAATGAGTCTGATGGGATTGCCCTACTAGGAGTTGGGATAGACTTGATTGACTTAATGGCCTGCATTTGTGTGCAACAATTCTGTTCAGTGAAAGAATTACCAACTGAGCAGAGGTGGGAGAAATGCAATTGGAAGACAAAATTGACCTATAGATACTGAGGTAATGGAAGGAGGAACAAGACAGAAACCAGGAAAAGGGATTCACATTGATGGCGCGAAGTGTGAAAGTACTGGTTGTGTTTGATAGGAATGGTTGCTGATCCGCGCTCTATTTTCATCTTCAAAAATGCATGGGCTACAGTGGTGTGGTGACTAAGTTACTGGTCTAGTTCAAGACATGAGCTTGAATCCTAATTAAATAAATCTGGGTTTTAAAAGTGCACCCTGGTAACGTGAAGCTACAACCGCGTCACTGCTTGGCCTATATGTGACTCCAGACCCACTAATGCGGTTAACTCTTCACCACCATCTCAGTTCAGGGTGGACCTTAAATGCCAACCACATCCACATCCCGTAAAATGGATTACAAGATATAGCACAGGGTCATGCTATTTATTTATCTCGTTTCATCTGCCACAGGTGCCGAGCTCAAGATCTAAGGATCCAAAAGCGAAGGGGATGGAATTTAGAAGTTCAGGCCAGCTCATCGTTTACGGTATTCTAGTGTTTCTGGGCATTTTAGGCAACATCCTGGTGCTGGTGACAATACTAGCCACAAGTGTGGAACACCACGGCCTCGTCGCTTCCGACATCATTCTAGCGAACCTTGCGACTGTCAACCTACTGATTTCAACTTTTCGAAACATCCTGCTGTTTATTACGGAGTCTGGAGTGAAAATTTCCCTGACCCTCAACTGGTGCCGAGTGTTCATGTTCCTTTGGCTGTGGCTGAAGTGCGTTAGCGTTTGGGTTACTTTCTGTCTCAGCTGCTTCCACTTTCTGAAGATAAAACAACACTTCCATCTGAGCTCCAAGATGAAGGAGATCATCTACGTGGTGATAATATTATCCGCCGTGTGGTTTGTTAATTGTCTCTATTCCATCCCAGCTATTATTTACACCGAGAAGGTTGGTCTGAATCACACCAAGAAGCTAATGTTGGTCAGTACCACCGAGGAACCTTTCCTAACCTGTTCCTGGAAATTCCCAACTCGGCGGGCCGGCATCATATTTGCAGCAGTCTCCCTGATCTTGCATGAATTCCTGCCCATTGTCCTCATGATCTGCACCAATCTCAGCACCGTGTATTATCTCAACCAGCACATCAGGGCGATCGCCGACGACCACCTGCACAGTGTGCAGGTGGAACGAACAGCAGCAAAGCTAATCCTAGCGCTGGTGTCGCTCTTCGTCCTGTGTTCGGGCACCCACTTGGTGGCTGTGTATTACTACAATCACGACGGGGGAGCGGCCACCACCTTCTTGTTGACTTTGGCCAACTACTGCGCCTCGGTTTTCATAGGGTTCAGTCCCCTGATGCTGGCTGCAGGGCACAGTAAGCTGCGGAATAAAGTTTGCAGCGTGTTACGCATTAACGTATCATCGAGTTAAACTTTTCCAAAGTTTTCTTTCAAAATCCCAGATCCTAGCACGCAGTAACATGGAGGCACAAGAGATGGCAGTATCGGGAGCAAAACGACGAGCTGCTGGTGGAACAGAGCGGGTCAGACAGCAACCAGTAGGGAAATGGACAGTCGACGTTTCGGGTCGAGACCCTGCATCCAGGACGTCGAATATCCATTTGCCTCCACAGATGCTGCCTCCTGACCCACTGGGTTCCCCCACCAGTTTGTTTTATGTTTAACAAGCAGTGCCGAGCTTTAAGTGCCTGGGGGATGGCAGTAATGCTTTGAGATAATGGAACCACACAGTCCGTGTCCTGCGAATCAGCAGACTTGCTATTTAGGTTTTTGGCATCTGCTGACCCGTTCTCCCAACCGTGTTATCTCCTGACCACGTCGTCCTTTCCATTTCTGCTTCCCCTTTTACTTTCCAATTAAAGTCTCGACCCTGCTTTTAAACAAAGTACTTTCCACTTTTGCGTCCGTCGTGCGTCCCTTTACTCAGGCAGACGAGAGACCAGCTGATCTGC
This sequence comes from Rhina ancylostomus, assembly GCA_030265395.1. Lineage (NCBI taxonomy): Eukaryota > Metazoa > Chordata > Chondrichthyes > Rhinopristiformes > Rhinidae > Rhina > Rhina ancylostomus. The sequence continues at coordinate 14,746,784 of JARFYF010000059.1, read as the reverse complement.
ATTTGTCTAGCCAAGTGCATTGTGTACCGAAGGTAAATATATCGGAAGACCTAAAGTTCGAATCTCCGGACAATTTTCTGAGTTAGTAGATGTCAACCAGCCTGATGATGTGCGTCAGAAGGTTCTGTGTTCATGTCACACAGCTCAGCACTTAATCCAGACTGACAGTTCAGTGTGGTGCTGAGGGATGCTTTTCCGAATCAGAGTGCGAGATCCAGATTGCCACCCTATGTTTAAAAAGAGCAGAGATTTTCTGGTATCCTGATCAATATTTATTCCTCAAACAACATTACTCCAGCAGACTAAGCGGTCATTATCTGGGAGATCTTGCTGTGTACACATTACTTGTGTTAGTAGCTACAATTCAAGATTGTCTCAACTCACTTTAAAGTTAATGAAGCAATCTGAAGGCGCCATCTAAATCCTGCTGTGGAGCTGCTACCGTTGGACTCAGTACCCAGTTAGAGAGTTGAAAAGAAGCACACACTGACACTGGGTAGTGCACGCATCAGGTTCGGGCATGCCCCGAATAAACCGACCATCACTGTTTCAGCAACTAGAATCTTAAATCAGAGTAGTAGTAAGGTTAAAACAGGGAAGGAGGCCATTTGGTCCATTGAACCTGTAGCAGCCCAGATGAGCAAACAGGTGGTCCTACTCCCTCCCAAACTACTCCCTTCCAAAGCCCTGTAAATTCTTTCCTTTCAAGTATTTATCCAGCTCCCTATTGAATACCATAACTGAACCTGCCTTCACTCCTACCTCTCACAATGCCTTTGCTGGCCTTAACCCCTCGTTGTGTAATTTCTTAGGTGACAGACCTCTGACTTCTCTATTCCCAAGATCCTGTACACAATGGAGTCAATAGATGCTGACAGTGGAAAGATCTACGTAAAATATAACCTTAACATTCACCACACGAGACACCCCCGACCAATGACCAGCACTACACATTCTGCACCTCTACCACACACAGGCACACACACACCAGTTTTCAGAGATTAAGGAAGCATGCAAGCATTTTTTTTTACCAGGAAGCACTGCCAGCTTACCAAAATATATTTGAAAAACATTTTTTCATATATCAGGTAGACAGGTAGCTCTGTGTATGTGAAATGCATTATTTGATATGCACTGATAATGACAGCTCTTTCTTTACAGGGTGAGACTTCATTTTAACGTTGTCCTGAAGAACATTCGATGATGAGTCTAGTAGCTCCATCTTGTGTTTCATTAAAGCTTAGCTGCTGTGTGCTGGTGTGTTTCCTCTGTTATTTTTCCTCTAAAGGTTAAAGAAAATAAATTTTAAAAGGAATATTGAAAAATCTTAAGTAGTGTGTCAATAAATTCAACACAGCAAATTCAATAACTTGTTGTCATTGTTTATTACTTATAATATTTTTGAAAATGAACGTGTTAAAGCACTGTAGAACAGTAATAAACAGAACACATGGAATGCCGCATTATATTGCTACATCAAATGAGTAAAAATCAAAAATAATTGCGGTAAAATTGTGTGTTGTACTGCTTAGCACTGAGGCCAGAGCAATAATTGATCAAAAGGATGCAAGCAAAACATTCAATTTCCAAAGACTGTAACAGAAGGACCACAAAGCCTATTGCAAGAAACCTATTACGATTTTGAGGAAAGATTGTGGTTATGAAGAGTTTGTGCTTAAATGAGGAAACTTTCTATATGATATGGAAAGACGTACATAAGATAAATCTGAAACAAGCTTTCAAATAATATCAGGAACTAGAAACGGGTTAAAACTAGTGAAAGGAATGTCTAGGACAAATATCAGGAAGCATTTCTTTATGCAAAGAATAATTGACTCCTAATTCAAAACAAACCCAGAATCTTTAAAATACAGTAAACTGACATAATGGGTTTGTGTGTTTTTTATTCTGATGGATGAGCTAAAATGGTTTCTTAATCTATACCCAAGCCTGTGATTTTGAATCACTGTGATGAATAACATTTCTGATTATCCATATGCATTGCTTTTCATGTGTTTTCATTACTTCAAGAGGCTTTTTTATGTAGGCAAGTCATTACTGCCAATTCACTTGTGACATTTGCGTTGAGTGTGTAGAAACCAATTTGTGCACCATCTAGGATTCTACCATTTAATTACTAGCAAGTAATAAACTGAAATTTTGCTCCTAAGTTCCTCATTAATGCACAGATCTCACCTATTTTGACACAGCAGTGAACGTTTATCAGAGCTCAGCTAAAACACCAGTGTAGCTCATTATTATGAAAACAAATGAACTTAAACCCACACATTTTGACGCTGCCTCTTTATGATATCAGCAATCATACACACACTTATGAAGTGAATCTAACAATTTCCACTTGTTCTATGAAACATGTTTTGATCTTAATTGTTCCTCTGTTTCCAAGCAATTTGGGAAGTTTCATGCACCAGTCTCCATAATGGAGATAAGTCTTTTGGTTTGTGAAACCAGGAAGAACACTTATGTCTCAGCTCCTCATCTTAGGTAGTCCTTCACGACTGAGGATGACTTGCTTCTGCTCCACCTCTGTGGACCCTGTGGCTGTTGATTCATCTGCAGAATCTGCAGACTATGCCACAGATGGGCATGTGGTGCTTGACTGGGTGGGTGAGTGGCCAGTTTGGGGTGTTCTGTCAGATATTAGTGCTTAACCTCTTTTGTTCCCGACATAGAGGCTCATGTGCTTCATGTCATCCTGGATGTTCATTCTCCAGTGTGAACAATCACAGACTTGGGATTCCCATGAGTCAAAGGGAATGTGACATTTTTCAAAGAGTGATAGAATTTTGGTTATTAAAGGAATCAAGAAATATGGAGGTGTTTACAAGAAAGTTATGCTGAGGTAAAACATCAGCCATGATCGTACTGAATGGTGGAAGAGATGTGAGGGTTAAATAACCTACTCCTGTTTTTAACATTGTAATGAAAACATCCTTAAAGCATTTTCTCTGTCTATCCAGAAATCTCTTGCCATGCATCTAATGACAATATGGTATCAGACATGCAGATGACACCCCCACCCCCACAAGTTGGCTCCATCTGCCCATCATTCCCCCACCCCTGCCCCCATCTGGTTCCACCTATCACTTCCCAGCCCCTGTCTTACCTCTCCCTCTCACTTCTATATACAGGTGATCCCCATGTTTTTGAAATTTGCCCTTACAGAATTCACAAGTCACTACCCAAAAATTTGAGATGAGGAATAAACTTCACTTACACAGAATTTGTGAAAAAAAGTAAATAAATCAACACAATTTTTGTTTCAACTCACATTTCTTGATGCATGCATGGATGACACAGCTTCACATTATGGAAAGTTGTGCTGCAGACTGTTATCTAGGAACACAACACCCCCAAAATGTAGGGGTGTACTGACACCTGTACTGACTATCTTCCCTCTACACTTTCAGTCCTGATGTAGGGCCTTGGCATGGAATGTCAACTATCCCTTGTTTCCACAGATGCTGCTGAAACTGCTGGTTTCTTCCAGCAGTTTGTTTTGGGTCAGGCACATGAGCAGGTTTGCAGCCAACAGCCAGGGTTCAGAATGCTTGTATTTTTCCCCACTCCCTTTAAACTCACTGTTCACTGAAAAATATATAATACTACTATATAACATGTAAAATTAAATGAAATATAAGTGTGTTTGGCTATAAACGGGACAATATCCAACAATCCAGAAAATCTGTCAGTCTGGTATTAATAAATTCCCAAGGATGCCAGATTATCAGTGTTTTGCTTATCGTGGTTTTCTTCACACTGAGATCTCCTGTCTGGCAAACAGAAATAAGACACATACAGCAATCCAACTTCACACAACTGATCCATGAAATCAGACCTTTGGTCACCACCTTACTCATCTGATCCCTTGCTAAGAACAGGTAAACATCTTTGTCCAATAAGAGAATATGCAAGGCTATGCTGTCTCATAAACTTGAAGAGAGAAAAGTAAATGTTAGTAACCTAACACTTATTGAGCACCTATAATGTAATAAAATGTACCTCACCGGAGCCTAATCAAACAAAAATGTCCCAAGCTACATAGGGAAAGTTTAGGAAGTGGATCAAAATCTAGGTTACAGAAGTGATTTTTAAGGAGAGTCTAAAAGCAGGAAAAAGCATCCAAGAGGTGGAGAGATTTAGGAAGGAAGAGAGGTTACGTTCATGGTAATTGAAGGCACAGCACCAATGATACAGCAATTAAAGGTGGTGGTGCACATAAGATCGGAATTGGAGGAATGTAGTGATCTAGGAGGATTGTAAGGCTATATAAATACTAGTTATTGTAGGTCAGTGAGAATGCAATGGATGAATGGGATGGTGCAAGATACAAAAATCAGCAGGATGAGCTCAAGTTTATGGAATGTGGAAGCTTAGAGGCCAACCAGAAAAGCAGTAGAATAGTCAGTTCTAGAAGGAACAAAACCATGCTTGTGCACTTCTGTAGTTGCATTTTAAAAAGACTATTAATATTAAATCCATAGAAGGTTTACTTACACTTGCTGAGTGCAGCTCCACAAACAAATCCCACCTTCAGGTATCTTCATGTATCAAATCGACAAAAAATATCACCAGTCAATTTGAATAGTGTGGGGCTATGAGAGTCACGCTCAGTTTTGTGTCACCTAATGTTTACACATTCTGGTTTTTCAGCAGGGATTACTCAGCAGCGACCTGCACCAGAATTATTTTTCCTCTTCCTTCACCTGGGATAATGTAGTCAATTGTCTTGCCACTACTGCCATCCCAACCAAACCAATCATAATCTTATTGGATGCCATGCCAGACGCTAACAGCAATGTAAACATGAAAAAAGTTGACTTACTCACAAGAATACACACTAAAAAATGTTTCAGTTTTAAATGACCTCCTTTTTATAGCTATGTACCCTTATTTAAGACTCTCCCATAAGTGGAAACATCTCAACATCTACCTTGTTGTGCCCCCTTAGGATCTTATGCGTTTCACTAAGATCACCCATCATTCTTCTTAATTCCAAACAATACCAGTCTAACCCTTTTAGCCATTCATAATTTGTGATAGGACAACCCTCTCATTCCAGCAATTAGCCAAGTGAATCCCTTCTAGACTACCTCCTATCATGATATATCCTTTCTTAAAAAAAGGGGATAAAAAGCCGTACATGGTATTCCAGGTGAAACCTCATCAACACCTAATACTTATCTATTTTTAAACTTCAGCCCCCTAAGCAATAAGGGCCAAATGCCATTTACCTTTTTAATTAACTTGCTGCACCTGCCTGCTAACTTTCTATATTTCACGCATAAAAACATTTAGATCACTCATTTGCTGTCTAGATAACAATCTGCTTTTTGATTTCCCCTGATAAAATGTATGACCCCACATTTTTCAATTCCACTTAAGTATTTGCCCACTTGCTATATCCAATGTATATCCTGTTACAACATCCAAATATCTTCATTGCAGAAAGTCCTCCTATCAATTCTTGTGTCATGCCCCTTCAGGATTTTATACATTACATTAAGATCATCCCTCATTCTGCTTAGTTCTAAAGAATGCAACAGACTTGGATAGCATATGTCCTGCCCCTTTCTCCAAGTCATAAATATGGTTAGTAAATAATTGACAGGTAGGGACTAGTCCTTGGGGCATTCCGCTAGTTATATCTTAGCAGTTGGAAAGTGACTCATGTAATCCAAATTTCCATCTTCTATTTGATAATCAGTCATCAATCCATGTTAACACTCTTCCCCCAATACTGTGAGCTCTTATGTAATGCCAAAAAATATTTCTGCATTAGTCATGCAGAAACTTGCTGATTTGGAGGGAGTTAAATTTTCAAGAGCTTCAACCCCAATCTATGGGTGAGCACCAAATGAAAATTAGATTTACACATTAAGGCAAATTAAAATGACAAAGCCATAAAATGTGGAGAAGATTGTGATGGGAATTGGAACAGAGGCACGATTATATTAGACTGGAGTAAACTGGAATAGGGATTCAGAAAGGTAGAGGTGGGATAAAATGGATTGTGGTTGAGACGAATTAATATTAAGAGTAGTTTTGATGAGGTAGCATGGATTATCATTGAGGTAAACTACAAAACAAAGAGCTGAGTTGGGTTAGAATGGATAATGAACAGGATCGGCATTGACTTGGATAGAGTGGATTATAATTGGAACAGGTTGTTATCGAGAGCGCCTGACCTGAGACAAGAGTGGATTATGACTAGGACAGATTGGGATTGGAGTAGGTTGAGCAGAGCTAGGGTGTATAATGATTGGGACAGGCTCAGACTGGAGTAAATTGAACAGAGGTACAGTAGATTATGAGTGGGACAGGCCGGGGCTGGAGCAGGTTGAGGCTGTGTTTCGGCGGGGGCAGGTTGAACCTGGTCTTGGTCGGGCCATACTGGCACAGGACCGGATGAGGTGGGAGTTCAGGCCTAATGACCTGTGCGTCCCGCTGCCTGCCCAGCGCTGCGGACCGGGGCTCGCTGCCAACTGCTCCGCGGGCGGGATGCAGCAGTCCGCCGGTTGGCTGCCGCCTCTCTCTCTCTCTCTCTCTCTCTGCAGGCCGGCGGTGAGGGCGAATCGCCAGCGGGCTCGGCACTCAGCCACAAGGCGCCCGGTTTTCGGCGCGACTCAGTCCCCCCGCCCCCTTCCCCAAACGGTGGTTTGAAAGAAAAAAGAAGCGGCGAAGGAGGGAGGGGCCTGCCGGTCACAGGCCGAGTGTCGGTGACTTCTCACGGGCAGCACCGGCACGCAAGCCCGAGGTTTGGGACTTGGCCTTAGGCCTCAACTCGCCGCGTGGAAGGACTAAAATTAGCAGCACCTCTTGTGGCGTCAAATGA
>JARFYF010000059.1:14628479-14639189 GCA_030265395.1 Rhina ancylostomus | reverse complement strand
TCACGAGTTCTTTGTTGTCAGTTTTTAATGAGCCTCACTTTGCTTAAAATATGAAGAGGACCATTATCTTCAAACAACTGCAACATAATGTCCCAACTCCTACACTCAATGCCCTGACTCATGAAGGCTAGCATGCTAAGCACCTTTTTCACCACCTGTGATACTGCTTTCAATGAACTATGCACTACTCCTAGGTCCCTCTGATCCATTACACTCCCTAGTACCCTACCATTCATAGCACAAGTCCCATGCTAGTTTGCCTTCCAGAATACATCACTTCACACTTCTGTATTGAAATCCATTTACCACTCCTCAACCCACTTAAGTGATAAGATCCTTCTAATCTATGATAACCTTCTTCACTATCAACACCTCCTAATTTAGTGTCATCCACAAACTTACTGATCAAGCCTTGTGCATTCACATCCAAATCATTTATATAAATTACAAATAACAAGGGTCCCAACACCAACCTCTGTGGCACCCCACTGGTCACCCCCTTCCATTCTGAGGAACAGCCTTCAACCATCACCCTCTGCTTCCTACCTTTGAACCAATTTTGAATCCACCCAACTAGCTCTCCCTGGATTCCACGGGAGCTAACCTTCCAGACCAGCCTACCATGTGGGACCTTGTAGATGGCCTTGTTAAAGTCCAAGTAGACAATATCCACTGCCCTACCCTCATGAATTGATCTGTACAACCAGTAGGCAAGACAATTTTTTCCACTGTGTCTCTGTACAAGTGATAATAATAAACCAATACCGTTTTGGTTACCTCTTCAAAAAAAAATTTATCAAACATGACACCACACACACAAATCTATGCTGATTCCTCCTAATCAGACTGTCTAGCTAAATGCTGGTAGATCCTGTCCCTCAGAATTCCCTCCCGTAACTTCCCCACCACTGATGTCAGGTTGACCAGCCTGTAGTTCCCTGGCTCGTCCTTGCTACCCTTAAACAGAATTAATTAGCCACCTTCCAGACTTCAGATGAAGCAAAAATCTCCACAAGGGCCTCACAATTTCCTCTCTAACATCCCACAAAGTCCATGGATACACTCAGTCAGGCCCTGGGGATTTATCCATCTTAATACACTGCAAGGTTGCAAATACCTCCTCCCTGGTAGTTCTCCAAAACATCTCTACTTGTTTTCCTCATCTCTTGAGCAACTATGCTTTTCTCCTCAGTAAACACTGAGGAAAAAATATTCATTAAAATCCCACTCATCTCCTGTGGCTCAAGACTTTGGCAGCCTTGGTGTTGCTAGCCCCTGAAAGATTATCCCCTCAGCAGTATCCAAAAGCTATACTGGTTAGTGAGGGGAATACTGGTTAGTCTGGGGAATGGCCTCACTAACCAGTATACCTAGAGAGCCCTCCACTGCCTGACTACTCCCCTTCTCCTGGTAGTAACCTATCTATCCAAAGCCTGCACCCCCTGGGTGTGACCACCTCAGTAGAAGTGGTATCTATGAGGATCCTGAGTACATCCAAATCCAGTTCTTTGACCCAGTTTGTCAGGAGCTGCAGTTGGGGGCACTTCCCACAGATGTAGTCATCAGGGAGACCATGAGGTTCCTTGATTCCCCACACCTTGCAGGAGAATTCCACTGCCCTGACTGCCATCCTGCTCACACTGAGTCAGGTACTAAGGATGACCAGGAAACTAAAATCTTTACGTGCTCTGACCTGTGCCTCCTGAGCCAAAGCCTCAGCTCTCCACTCTTACAATGGCTGCTCCAAAATGACCTCTCCACTTAACCTTATTTTCCTTTTATTAGTTAAAGTGTTGTCCAATTAGCCAATCAATGAGACTTGCCTTTTTAAAGGTTCCCACTCTCGCTCCTGACTCCTGTAAAACTGAAACTAACAGTGTCCTGATTTAATCTCCCTCTCCCTTTGGAGGGAAGGAGGATGAGAGGTGACAATAGAAGTATACAAGATGATAAGAGACATAGATCAAGTGGACAGTCAGAGACTTTTTCCCAGGGTGACAATGGTTAACACAAGGGGGCATAATTTTAAGGTGATTGGAGGAAGATATAAGGGGTAAGTTTTTTTTACACAGAGAGTGGTGGGTGCATGGAACGCACTGCCAGCTGAGGTTGTGGGGGCAGATACATTAGGGACATTTATGAGTCTCTTAGATAGACACATGAATGATAGAGAAATGGAGGGCTGTGTGGAAGGGAAGAGTTGGACAAATCTTAGAGCAGGATAAAGTGTCAGCACAACATTGTGGGCCAAAGGGCCTGTACTGTGCTGTTATGTTCTATGCATTCCTGACTCTCATTCCCTTGGTGTACCTGACCATCCATATAATCCTAATGTGTGTTCTTTCTATATTTCAGAGGCTACTTTTTACATTGCTGATTCTTTAATGCTGTTGATATGTTCCCTCTGTATTCTTCATGCCTTGAGGTTTTATTGCTGTATAATTTCAACAAAGTTTGGATTGACTTTTGCTTCCCTGTTGTGTGTAAACTTTATCATTCCCGTAACTCCAGATGTTTAATGTTATTTATATACGTAATAAACCATGCAGCAGGAAAAGACAATACATCACTGCAAGTTCATCTGCTTCTAGGTTTGGCATATCTGTGCCAAGTTACCAAGCTGTCCTGTCGCATGCAACATTAAATCATTTTTGTCTGCACTGCTCTTCAATCCTTTCCCTTACTGCTTATTTGTTCAACAGTTCTGTTCACAGCTTTGTTAATGAACACAGTTAAATTTTCCAGTCATCCATACAAATGTAATCTGTATCTTAATACAGATTCTATATTCCATCACTCTGCCCATAGAAGGTGCCTGACCTGCTGAGTATCTCCTGCAGTTTTAATTTTTACTCCAGATTCAGTAAGCCTAGCTTCAAATACAGGTTTCTTAATTGTATTCAAGTGTATAGAAACTTAAGACATTGGAAGGGGAATTAACTGGTGGCTAGGGATTGGTAATTTTAGCTGGGTTTGAAGACAATGGTCCTCTTAATATTTTAACTGGAGGAATTGAGGCTTATTCAAAACTGAAAACAAAGATTTAAGAAAGTTGGGGTAGATGCAAAACAGGGTTTACTTGGAAGCAGACCCCATGTCTTCAGATGGCGTCATCAAAGGGTGCCATGGAGATGAACAAAAATGTATAGATTATATCAGATTTGGGAATTGCTCCTGTTTCAAGGAATGTAGCACATCTCAATTGATTGATGAATTTTAAAAAGATCTTATAACTCACAAAGAGATTGAAATATGCAGAGGTTAGTTTAATTCTGTAGGTGGATATAACTGGTAGCATTAGAAAATGGACAAACAATTTAATGAAACCTGATGCCGTATATTTTTTGTACCATAGAGTTTATTTGCCTATTATATCAGACTGAGTACAAGAAGAGCATTTTACTCTAATTCTTTAACTTTCAGTACTAGACAACTTTGAAGAGTTAATTACTATTTCTGTTCATCTGTCCAGTCCCACATTTATTATAATCCATAGTCAACTGACAGTTAAAAGCAAGTCAGCGGCCAGAGTCCCTGAAATCAATGATCTGTCGACCTTTTCTGCAACATACTCATTGTATGTGAGTACAGGTTTGTGTCGAAAAAATCCTTGCTGGCCATCTAGCCAATCCAAAAAAATTAAAAATGTTGGCAAAGTTAAACTGTTAGTGCACCCAGTTTCTGTTCTTGAACCTGTTCCTTATTCTACCAGTTTCCACGGTCTTGACGTAGAAAATGCTGAAGCTGTGCATCTCAGACATGCTTTGCTACTTTGACTTTTTCCTCTCACCTCTAACATTGAAAACAATTCATGTTGCTAATTGTCAGAAGACCAACATGGTTACAGGACACATGGAATTTGAACAAACCACAGGATCATTCTGTATCTCCTTAAGTGTTTGCTGTAAGTTTTGAGAATCCAACAAAGTATAACTATGGAATAATAGTCCTTGGACAATAAGATGCTGAAAATCTCCTGGAAGTAATGGAGAACAGCAGGTCTAGATTGGATGAGGAGCTGAAAGAAATTACCATCAGTAAAGGATCAGTATTGAAGAAATTAATGAACTGTTTCTAATTCCTCAATCTAAAATGTTGGAAACTGCTAATTTGAGTTTTGGTATTTGCAGCTAACACCAGGTGGCTGAATGTAAGTGGACCAGTGAAAGAATGTGAGGATGATGGAGTAAGCCTTGATTCAGCTCAGTTAACTGACCATTCCTAATAAACAGCAGGGAAGATATGTTAACTTGATGAACAGAAATATTCACTGTAAATTACAGCAGGTGAAAAAGCATCAATGGCAATTCAGCTGAGTATTATCTTGAAAGCACATCAGTAAGTATCAGTCAAAACTGAAACTGAATTACAGGCAAACTGTAACCACACCAGGTACAGCTATCAATTTGTATGGTTGGATCTGATGCAATTGTTATCTTATCAGGCTCCGGGCCAAGTATTTGATGGTTAGCATAGATATGGTGGGCTGAAGGGCCTGCTTCTGTGCTATGTGACTGACTCATTTAGCCTTTTATCTTTATAAGCCAGTGATGTTGGTAGCACCCAGTCACACCTGAAGGAGTAATTAAGGGTGTTGTGGCATTTTATTAGGCATGACACCAATTGTTTGCATCCATGCATCAGCATGTGTTAAGACATGGATCTGCAGTCTGCAGCAACCAATATGTGTTCACGTGAAGACCACTGGTGTATGCATGTGGCAGCATTTGTGCTACCAGCATAGACCACCGCAGAGACATATGGTGCAGTTTACATGCACGCCAAGTGAAGAGTACTCATTTTAACAGTGAGTGTACATCTCAGTGTTCAACACAGCAAGAGCAAGAGGCAGGGCATGAGAAAAGAGCCTATTGTATCCTTCACTGCATGATACTCTACCGCTATGATTTTCTATGCAATTTAAAATGAGGTATTGCCAGGGGCTAACTGAAGCCCAAACATTCTAGTGATTACTGAATTCACTGCTGAATCCTAGGCGACGTTCATTGTTCTGATGCAAGCTTTTTTTCAACATTCCCAGTTTCAGCTACTTCCTGTCCACATTCTAGCGTCACGGCTTTCATATCCATCAATATCACTTGTACTTCACCGCAACATTTTACCATAACAACACTGAATGTAACATGTGTCTCCAACTGATGTGATGGATAAAGGCTGTGACACTGGGGTGATCATTGAATCAGCTAACACAAAGGGAGTGGCTGATCAAGAAATATCACGGTACAGATATTCAGCCCTCTACCAGTCTGTTAAGTTGGTCATCCTGATTTTCAGTTAAAACAAATTCATACTGACGTCAAAGGTGGGATCTGCACTTTCACTGCTATTATTGTTGTTGTACGTTGTTTTAGATCTTAGACACTCCTGATTATTAGCACCTCTATTTTTTTTTGCCTGGCTTATCCTGGAAACACAAGTACTTCACTATCTATGTTGACCATCAAATACTTGGTCCAGAGCCTAAAGGTAACAGTTGCATTAGGTCCAATCATATGAATTGATAGCTACATCTGGTGTAGTTATGTTTTGCCTGTAATTCAATTTGATGGACACTCACACTAATACGAATCCACAGGAGTTGCCTGCCTACCAGGATCACATGCAAGTGGGTAGCCTTTCTGTGCCATTGATTGATGGCAGACCATTCAGTTATGGGGGGCAAGTGGGGAATAACCCCACCCCTCTAAACCTGTTAATCCAGCAGCTCAAAATATATTCTTCCATGAAATCCTTCTGGCAGATCACTATTTAAAATTTACTTTGATGCCAAGGATGAGGGACCTCAGATATGTGAATTGATTGGAGAAGCTGTGGTTGTTCTCTTTGGAACAGAGGAGGTTTCAAGGAGATCTGGTACTTAGAATCATGAAGGCTACAAACTGATAGAAATTGTTCCCTTTGGTGGAAGGAACAACAATTCAGGACATGGAAAAAAAAACAAAAGTGACAGGGGGCAAATTTTTTAACACCATGTGTGTTTAGGATCTGAAATGAACTGCCAGGGGTAGTAGTGGAGATGGGTTCAATTGTAGTATTCAGAAGGGAGCAGGATAAGTTTCCAAAAGGAAAGTGGGACTAGCTAGATTGCTCTTGCAACCTTGACAGGTCAAATGACTTCCTGTGCTTCAATCACTCTGTTATTTGCTAAGATGGCCCAAGTCCAACCTAATTTACTGCACACCACAAAGCATATATCCAGACTCACTGGAAGAATTTATGTGGTGTTCATGTAGTGGATTTTTTAGCTGGCAAGACAAAGTTTTTTGTTTTGTTCTATTTGAATTCTCAGGAAAAAAAAACAGACATCCAAGTAAAATCTGTTTATTTGTGGAGAAGCAGAAGCTTTCACTAACTGTAGATGAGATATGCAAACCATCTGTTTGTAATGAGATGTTGTAAAGATTTGCTTTAGCTCCTGGTTTGATGCATATTTTTTGTAGGTGCAAGAAGAAGCAGTTTGTCTGTCTCCATCAGAACACAGAGAAAATAATTCTTGGACATGAAGTTGTCTTTGAGTGTCCTGTTTCTGTGAGGTTAAGAGTGTATACTTTGTGTCCTATTACTGTGATGTTAGTGTATTTGGCTTTGAACGTCCTGTCACTGTGAGGTTAGTGTGTTGGTTTTGTGAGTCCTGTTACCGTAAGATTTGTGTACTGGCTTTAAATGTCCAATTACTGAGAGCTAAATGTGCTGGCTTCCAGTCTCCTGTTACCATGACATTAGTGTATTGACATTAATGTCATTGGTTTCTTGTTATCAGGACAATAGTATGTTGACTTTGGATGTCCTCCTACTCTGTGAAATTAGAATTTTGGATTTGGGTGTCCTATTCTAATGAACTTAATCTATTAACTTTCTTTGTCCTATTACAGAAAAATTGTTTTATGGATTGACATGGGACTAGTCTGTTGGCTTTGTGTTTTCTGTTACTGTGAGATTTGTGTGGTTTTGATTGTTCTGATGCCCTGAGGTTAGGCTTTGAGTGTCCAAATATTGTGAGGTCACAGAGTGAGCTCTCTTAAGTCCTGTACACGTGAGAGAGGTTTAGCTTTGCTCCTTTACTGTAGACGTGCACTTGGGTACTAGCAACAATGTCTGAACCAGTTCAGAATAATGAGTAGATATCTGCTCATCCATCTTTAACAAGGTAGATCTTGCTGCACTTTGCCAGTGCAAAACCTGTTTCTCACTGAATGAATGCCGGAGTGCCGTATATATAACCATCTTCTCCACACTCGGATAAGAAACAAAATGGTGAATTGTCAACATTCTCAATGTAGACAAATGTCCAAGTGTCACATGGGAAACATACCAGCGTGGAATTCTGTTCTTGTAATCATGTCAAAAGCTATTTTTGCCATGTAGATGCATTTGAATACATTAAGGATAGGAATATTCACCACAGGCAAATGTATAGAGCTTGGATGAAACACTAGAGAAAGAGAGTGGGGTTCAGCATAAATTTGTTTCTGAAATATTTTCTCATATTGGCATTGAAAAGCAAAAAGGAAGTCCTTTTAATCTAAAGTGACTGTAAGAAGTAGCAAGTTCAACTGAGTTAGTAAATACAGATATGTAACTAACTTCTGGGATTCCCCTACAAATGCCCTAGAGTCATAGAATCTACATTTTTTTCCTTTTAAAGGTCATGTGTTGAACCTACTTGGGCCCCATTTTGAAACTAGTGGTTCTCTTAGAGTAATGATTGCAAAGTTACAGGCTTTTGCTGTCATTTTCCTGTAAGACTGAGACCAACCTGCATTTTTGCCTTCTTGAAAAATCCAAGTTGGCATCACTTTATTTATCACAGCTTTATGATTTATATCATTTATCTTTGCTATGCCTTGGTGATGTCTGGTTACACAGTGTACAGTGCTGGATGAGAGGCAGAGCTACAGATTGCAGGGTGCCACAGGTGAGAGACTGAAGCACATGGTACAGAGCTCCAGGTGGGAGACAGAGCTATGCAATTGGCCCTTCACCTAGTGTTCTTCACCTGACGCCCAGCCGCTCCAGTCACATCAAATGGCAGAGCAACAAATCACATTAAAAGTTGCTTCCCAGAATTCTTCAATTAACTTTATAAACACTAAACCAAGTGCTAAATAAAGATCAGAATGTAAACATGTGATTAGAGCAACTGAAATATGAATAAAAAATAAAGAAATATAATCTTAAAACCATTTTGCTGGTAGTTTTGCCTATTTGTGGCTTAACCTGTTCCTATCATTGATCCTGCACATGTTCACAGGCTGCACTGTTTACAGCTTCACCATTGCAATCAAACTGAAGCCACATAAACCAACCTTGTATGAAATGCCCCACAGTAAACTACCCAGAGAATCTGCACATAGTTGTGTCTATGACATAAGTTTTTAATGGTCTATTTAATTACTGCAGTGGAGACTATCTCGCCTTAAAAAAATGATACTTTACAATTTTCTTATGTGAAATTTAATGGACATCAATTTTTTTAGTACTTGTATTTCATGCTACTATTCTAATCATATGTTAATATGCAGATCTTTATTTAGTACCCGGCTTAGTGTTTATAAAGTTAATTTGCTGCTCAGCCACTTGATAACAACACTGTGGTTGGGTTCCAGGTGTCCTTTCAGTGAAGGACACTTGGTGAAGGGCCAATTCCTACACTGCAAGGAAACCATCAATATTCAAAGGAGTAGGAAAGATGGTGAGGTAAATCAGAAAGTAGTAATTAATGACACCATCTTGGGTCTTAGAAACCTGTCAGTTGTAGAAAGAAGGGAAACTGAAGGAGATGAGGGGCTTCTCAGTATTCAATTACAGGAGCTCCCCAGATTACGAATGACCTGATTTACAGCAATCTGACTTCATGCAAATTCTCCCATACATTTTTAAAACATTTCTCAAGCTAGTAATGATAGTAAAATGTTTCATAGTATTCATTAATGCCTGGATACAGTATATATTCATTAGTGTAATTATAGTTCAATTCAACGAAGGAATTATAGCAAGTGTACAAGCGATACGATATGAGTAGCGATAGAAAACGGGCATTTCTGACTTTCAGAGAAATTGGCTTATGGACAGTTCTCAGGCAGAGAACCCTTACCTAACCCAGGGGCTGCCTATGTTGAGAAACACGGATTTGAGAGGAATGAGTTTGGATTTCCATCCAGTGAGAATAAAGAGAGTTGAAGAGTACGTACATTAAAACTAAAGGTTGGAAGTTTTAGATGAATGATAATTCACAATGCAGGACACCCAGTAGAGAGACAGATGTATACAATGCAGGACAACAGGTGTGAGAGCTACACTGTGTACAGCACTTGATAGGGGACAGAGTTCAGGACACCAGTGGAGATGAAGTTATGCAGAGCAAGACACCAAGAGACAGATCTACACGGTGCAGGATGCCACAGATGAGCTATGGAACCACATGGTACAGGATGCCGGGTGAGAGATGTACATAGTGCAGGATACCACGTGAGAGAATGAACTACACAGTGCAGGACATCAGGTGAGAGACAGATGTACACAGAACAGGACTTAAGGTGAGAGTGACTACATTGAATGGGACATCAGGTGCAAGACAGAGCTACACAGTGCAGGGTGCCAGGTGACAGAATGAACTGCACAGTACAGAACAACAAGTGTAGCACCAAATCCCACCAGCTTAAGGCATCAAGAGTAAGGGCTGGTCTAAGAGTGACTGCTACTAGTGAAGGATCATGACACAATAAGTTGGTGAAATCAGTGGCAGAATTTTAAAAGGATATGTAGTTTATCACAATTCTCACTCTTAAATTAGCTAGAATTCCAAACCTAATAAAGGCTGTTCATTTTACAACTAAGTGTGTGTGTAATGATCCTAAATGTTTCCTGATCTTTATTCTGTCGTAAGCATTCACATATGGAACAAGATCAGCTATGGTATCAGTCTCTGTAAGGTGGCCAGTTTACAACATCCATTGAAGAATTTGATCCAGGCCTGTGGAACTTTACCACAGCAATAATTGAAGGCTTGGAGGGGAGGACAAAGATTGAATATAGAAGTCAATTCAAAGACGCCAGTTACTTCTGTTTTTAAAATGTAATGGAGCTAGTAAAACATTTGTCCTTTGCTGCTGGTTACCAGTGTGTCTGTAAAAACAACAAAGTCATAGTTGTTCTTGTGGCAGCTTGAGTCATGTGTACCTGGTTTGTAATAGCATTAAGTATGCTGAAGAAATCTAACCTGCAATCTATTTCTAGATGTACACAGAAAGTTAAAACACTTTCCAACCAGCTTTGTTTTGCAAAGTTAATGAAATGAATGTGGCAGCTTAGGGAAATACAATTCAGTCTGTGTAGAACAGCTTGTCTGCATGCATCGCTGAAACTGTCAGCACAATCTCTGTCCCTGTGGCAATCTAGTGTTTTTCTGTAAAATTAATTTATAACTGAAAAGGGGCTATCAGGCCCTACAAACAGTCTTTCTTCAAGCCATGTACGATTTATTTCATCTGCCAGAGTCCATTTAGCATCTACCCATTCATGAAGTCTACCCATGTTTCACCTACCACCACTCACCACCAACCTCTCAATCTCTTTCAGCCTAGCATATAAAATCTACTTTCTCATTTAATATCCGAGAAAATGATGGGAAAATACTTCCTGATGCCCAAAGTTTGAGTCCAGAATATACATCTGTGCAGTTCAGTCCTG
>JARFYF010000059.1:14578616-14590015 GCA_030265395.1 Rhina ancylostomus | reverse complement strand
GCTGCTGCTTTGGCTGGGAGTCTGGTTCTGCCCAGGGAATGGGGGGGAGGCCAGGGGGAGGGTGAGGGAGGGGGTTCCAGCAGGGAATCGATCTCCTGGAGTGGGGAGGAGGAGGGATCCCAGCAGGAATGAATCCCCAGGGAAGAGGTGTTCCCGGAAGGGGAATCGAGCCCCCGGGAGGGTCCCACAGAGAAACCAGTGCCCGGGGAAGGGTATCCCAGCTGTGAACCAGCATTGAGGGGAATCTTGGAGCCGCGGGGGGGGGGGACAGAAAATGGTTTCAACATGACTTTTTTCTCATTATTTGTTAACCTTTTAATTAACAAAACTGTGTCCGGTGTTGGGTTCTCCTGGGATTAACCAAAGCAAATCTCTCTCTCCCTCTCTCGTTCTCAGAGAGAGAGACGGAGAGAGGGGAGGGGAGGGAGAGAGAGATAGAGGGGAGAACTCTCCCTCCCCTCCCCTCTCTCTCCCCCCTCCCTCCCTCTCGGACAGGATGAGACGGTTTTCAGTGAATGAGGAATCTCAACGTCACGGGGCAAAACTGGGGATCGGTGAGGGATGTGGCGGCGGCGATGGGTGGTGGGGAAGGTGGAGGCGGGGGAGAGGGAACGTTCTGAGCACCCCCCAAGGATATCAGCTACCCCTCCCCCGCCCTCCTCTCGATTACCAATTCTTTGTCCCGGGGGTTGGGGGGGTGCAGATGTCGCCCACGGCGGGCGGATATCCACAGCCCTGTGCTGGGCTCTCGGGGACTCGGTAAATTAGGTGGCACACCTGACCAAGCACCCAGACCCCGCCCGAGTGCAGGTTAACTGGGCTGACTCTCGGCAGGACCCGGGACCAACCAGCTGAGCGCTTTATAACCGGCCCTCGACTAAATCGGCGGCGCACGGACTGAACAACAAGGCACCGACTGTCCACACCCGGCGGATTCCCAGTGACAGACCACCGCCAACCAGGAAGATCAAGAGGAGAAGGAAAAATAGAAAGTCAGAACGCGGTCCCGAGAGGTTCCCGGCCGGGGGCGCCTCGGAACGGCCGAGCAAAGGGGGAGGTGTGGGCGAGGCGACGGGAGAGGTCACGGCAATAATACTGTAACTGGAACAGAAAATGTTAGCGGTGTTTTAAAGTTGGACTGGTTTATCCAACAATGCTGACGGATGCAACGTTTTGGTACTGTGCCCGCAACAGGCACTCCCTGATTAGGTTTAGAGTGAAGCTTCCTCGGCACTGCCCCATCAGAGTGGGTGCAGCGTGTGGGTTCGACGCATCGTAACACTCCCTCTGCGCTGCCCATCCAACATTCATAGCTGTGGTACATCGTGCATTAGACGCGGGGCAAACGTGCCTGCCTTTTGCCCCGCTGTATCGCTTCAAAACCAACCTCATGTGTCCTGGAATGCACCAGGGTGGCGGTTTCCAGCTCATACCAGCACTCACGGCACAGCATGCTGAATCCACTTCTGCTTAGTGCAGTCGGCCCCTATCCACGATGACTGGACAGAGGAGATGTGGGACCCTGACATACAGCGACGGACAGAGCGACCCTTCACCCTAGAAACCCGAAGCCAAGTGCCAGATATATTTCTTCCCCTTCTATTCCTCCTCCGGAAGATCATTTCCCCTCTATTGCTTCTCAAGGACATCGCTCACTACACAATGGGATGAATTCCACGGGTCAGAATTACTCCAGTTACCAACATAAAACCTTAAGGTAATTAACAAAGATTCAACTTAAATTTCCCAGAGCAACGAAGCTACAAGTTGCAGATACCTTAATTGAAACAGTTGTAAATTGACTAAACCTCTTCCACTTACCGTGACTTCGGTGCAAACGGAATTCAAATGCGACTTTTATTTTGTTCCGCCCCCCCCCTTCCCCACACTGTTTTCCCCCCCAATCGATCGATGCTTTCTAATCCCACGATTTGGCATTCGAGTAGCTGGGCAAGTGAGCTGGTTGACAATAGACACCACGGCCGCCAAATTCTACCCCCTCCTTCCCCGATCCGCATAAATTTGCAGCAGCAGCCACTGGTGGGTGTCGGCAGGAGGAGACCCCCCTCCCCCTCCCCCGCGCTGGATCCCAGGTCCGAGGACGGGACAGAGCATTCCTATCACCGTCCGAGTTAGTTCGACCACTCCAGAACCCGCACCCGGATCCCCGCTCGGCGTTTTGGTTCTACCGAGTGTTAACTTCACCGCCCCACCAATAGTCCGATGGAGGTAACAAGAAGTAGTGACCCCCCCCATCCGTTTAACATCCGGCAAGCGAAATTTTAAAATATCCTAAGTATCTGCAATAACTGACGGGAATCTATAACACTTGCAAACATGTATCGGCAAATCAACATTGTGCGTAATTATCGTGGTCCCCATACCTTCCAGTACTGGTGATTCTCCGCGCCCATCAACTTTTACAGGAAGAAATTGCTCTTCCTTCAACGTCGGTGGAGATTGGCATTAAAATCAAGCTGAACCATTTCAGCCGCTTGTTTCTTTGCAAATAAACCTACGGAGTAAGCGCCAATTGTAAACTGGGTCGGATTAAGAACGCACAGAGATCCAGTAGGTGGTACCGCGTTACACTGGGGAGGGGTGTCGGGGGGCGGGAGGAAGGCCAGGCTCTCTGCCCGGCCACCACAGACTGACTCCTGCTGGAAAAATGTCCACATATGGGAGTTAGAGGGCAGGATCGGGCGCAGTTATGACGCCCCTCCCAGTTGAATACTCATTGAACCTCACCGCCGGGTTCACGTAGGCACTCGACGACGCAGGAGGCGGTGATCCCGAATCCGACGGCGCGTCCGCACCGCCAGAAATATAGCTAGAAAAGAATAAACAAGCGGGAGTAAAAATATCTCTTTACCTTTGGCTGGGGGTAAAAGTATTTCTTTGCTGGGAGCCTTGACAGTGATGAACGTTCTCTGTGAAAACGCATCGACTTGTTTCCAGATTACGTGTTCTGAAGCCGGGAGTGCAGCAGACTCCTCCAGTTCCTACGGTCTACAATCCATAAGGCGTCAATATACACAACAAGGAATCGCTAGTCTAACAGCGCCGTGTAACTGGAACACATTTTTATATTGTTACACCCCAATCTGGCAGTGTTCCTAAAACCTACTTACAGTGGGCGGTGCCAGCGTAATTTTGTCAGACAGATTGAGCCGGGACCAAAATGATAGCCCCTCCCTTCAGGAGTGCGCGCAACCTGAGTGGATTTGTCAAAGGAGCACGGATAATTAAAAGTGGAACAGCTGCAAGGAGCGGAAACACGCCCTGGAGGAAATACAAGGTCCGGGAGCAATGCTGATCCTCGCCGTTGGAATGTGCGCCAGAGACGGCTGCTTTGATATCAACTCCCGGCCTAATCCCCACTAACCGCGTTAATGCAGCCCCCGTCTCCATGTCACCCAGAAAGTTCACGGCTTTAACATTTCTCAAGTTGATCTTAGGGGAAGAATTGCTGTTTAACGTCTAATGTGGTTACCTTGCTTTCCCACACAAAAACAACTGCATTGTTGACCATGTTCCAGCACCAGCATTTGGATTGTGAAATTTCTATTTTTTCAAATAACAAATTCAGGGAGTTGGTCAGGGTAAAGGAAGCACTTCAAGAGTAAGTTCTCCAGCAGACTGGGTAGCGTTGCTCCCTCGTTCAAAACACGCCACCGCTTCGTTTACCAATAACTATTTGCATTCGTGCAGTTGCAATGATTTAAGGAAATTTAAAGGACACTTGGACAGGTTCAGAGGGAGATGGGCCAACCGCGGGCAAATGGGACTAGTTCAGGTGGGTATCCTGGTCGGCTGGGCCGAAGGGCCTGTTTCCGTGCCGAGTTAGACTATGGCTCTGTAAGTCCCCGCCGTACCTTCAAAAGAGGGGAGTGTAATAAGTGTGTGTGTGTGTGTGTGTTGGGGAGGCGGTGGGGGAGTGAGCTAAGGGAGAACGTAGGATGGCAGAACAAAGGCTTTGTCCTGGATATGGTTTGCAGGTGGAGAAAAAGATTTGGAGGGAGAACTTGAGAGGTTTTTACTTATCAGTCAAGACGGGCTGAAGGTTTGGCCGACAAAGACATTTAGAATCCAGGAGAGGAACAGTCAAGATAAGATTGCGTGTTGAGGGGGTGGGATTTATTGATCAGGACATTGCTTTGAATCTGATACCCAGGAGTAGGGTGATGGCGGGGGGAGGAGTTAGCTGGAGCACACCCAGCAAAGGCAGGTGACTGGGGAGACAGTGGGTGTGGGTTTGGATGTGGCGAAGGGGGTACGTCTGACGGTGCCAGCGGCGGGTGATGAAGGTGCCAGCGATGGGCTGGTAAACTGAAAAAGTCTTGGAGAACGAACGGGGTGGCTGAAACTCAATCTGAACAAATTGCTGGGACTGTGAATGGTGCCGTGCTCCGAGAGCTTAGAACGGCAGTTTGGGTCTCCAACGAGGGAGCCGGGGCTTATCAAGGGAATTAGTGAGAGAAATGACGGAATGAGGACGAACTAACCCCATAATGAGGTGCAAAACACAAAGGAAGTGTAGGTGACAGGATGATGCACGGAGGTTTCCGCTAATGGAATAGTAACAGCGCCGTGCGTTTGCCGACTGTTGCTGTGTTAAGAGGAGACGTTTTCATCCACAAAATAACAGTCCACCCTCATTTTCAAGTGAAGTCCAGGCTTAGAGTACAGAACCAGGCCTTCATGTCTGGACATCTGAGACAGATGATAAAGACATTCTCGTTCTTTCACGAAACATTTTATTTCTCCGGGATTATGATTTCAAATCTTGTCAGCTGAGTGTAGTCTGCACACACCTCACCGCGTTCAGTTGCTGACCACTACCCAGGTTAAACATTTGTGGCTGAACTGTGGCGTAGCCCTCAGTGAATATAGCACTGGTACCGTATTGGCGCCTATGGACTCGAGTGGATCGAGGGAAAATAACGCAAGCAGACGGGGTGATACAATGCTCGGAACACTTCAAGTTTTCAACCAACGGAAGGACCAGTAGCGAAGACCAGATTCATTGTTTACTACAGTACAACAGAATAGTAACCCTGCTGCAGCAGCGGAGGTTCGACCAAGGTCCACACCGGCGCAGTTAGATGTAGATTTAGACTTCATTCAGCATAGCCACCTCTCCCACTCATCCCAAAACATGTTACTTGTCGAGCCATAGAGGAAACAGGCCCTTCGGCCCAGCTGGTCCAAGATTCCCTATCCAAGCTGGTCCCACTTGCCAGCATTTGGCCTATAACCTTCTAAACTTCTCCGATCCATTACCTGTCCAACTGTCTTTTACAAGTTGTTATTGTACCTGCCTCAACCACCTCCTCTGGCAGCTCTTTCCACACAGATGCCACCCGTTGTGTAAAAAAATTGCCCCTCAAGTTTCTATTAAACATTTCCCCTCTCACTTTAAACATGTGCCCTCTAGTTCTCGACTCCCCAACCCTGGGAAAGAGACTGGGTGCATTTACCCTCTTTGTACCCCTCGCGATTTGATGCACCTCTAAACTCACTTCTCAGTCTCCTGCACTGCACCAAGTTACTGTCAGCAACAAATATTCCAAAACAGGTTGGCACTCAGGCAGAAACAGCAAAATGCGCGGTAAATATGGGCAGAACCCTAAACCTGTAAATCTTAAAGTAAGATCCTATATCCTGAAACGTGTTTTGTTAAAGCTGCAACTGTGAAATAGTCTATATTAAAATAACTGCAGTTCGAGTATGGATCACGTTCGGATGAGTTAGTTCTAGGAAGTACTATTTCTGATTATTTTCTAAGTATTGGCAAGATTACTCTAACATTATGATAACGCAGCACCGTATTCGATGTGCTGAGGGGTGGATGGGCGGGGCGGTGAGGGAAGCTATACCGGTTACAGTAACTCGGTGCAAAGGGGATGTTACAACTAATAATCAGCACGTCCTGAAGCCCTTTACAGAGAGTGAAGAAAGTCCTGTCCTACACAGCGCAGGGGGAAATTTACGCCCAAGCGCAATATGATATTAGGAAATAATGGAATTTTGGTAAAAGGTATTCAAGAAACCAGGGATATTTTTTTTTTCCCAAATAATACCACGGACTTCTTACTTGCGCCTGGAGGAACAAGATGTGATTTAAGCTTCAAGCAAAAGATGGAAGCTCCGCCAGGGCCCAGCTCCCTCCTTGTTGCACTAATGTATTATGTCGATTTCTCCACTCTGAAGTGGGACTTGCACCTGCAACCTTCCCTCCGGGACAGCAGTGCTGACCAGCGAGACATGGCAGTTCACTTTGGTACACAGGAAGGTGCAGATAATGGGGGCAAAGCAAGTTTATCCATGCCCAGGGACAATGGTTCACGCAGAGAACGCTCACAAAGTGCCAAAATGGACAGTTAGTACCAATAGTACCACCTCCTGCCTGATTATAGGAAGGTCAGAGAGCCTGAAGAACTGGAGCAGGTTTTGTTAGAGGTGAAAACCGCTGACTGGAAGTAGGAAGCAACCAGAGACGTATGTATCTCACATTTTCTTATGAAGAGGAGGCCATTTGACCTATTAAGTCAATCCCAACTCGGAGCTTCTGCATTAGTCACATGCCCACTTACTTCCCTGTAATTTATCTTTTTTCCCCACAAGCTCATCAACCACCACCACGCCCCACCCCTCATTACTAGGGGGAAGTTTAGAGTCACCAGTTAGCGTACCGGCAGGTCACAGAGAGAATGTGTAAACTCCACACAGAGTACACGAGGTCAGGGTCCAGCCGGGATGGCTAGAGGTGTGCAGTAGCAGCTCTAACTGCTGTGCCATCGGTGTACAAGAATGCACAGACTCTTCGTAAAAACTTCAGTCCTTAAACAGTGCTATAGTAAATCAACTAGTACAGCCTGGTGAAAGAGTTAAAAATCAATATTTGATTAAATGTTGACCCACATTTATCAGGTTACAAGACGGTTTCCTGCATCTCAAATAATGATATAGTGATAAACAATGGAAAAAATATCACATTATACTGGAATGTATAGATTGAATTTTGTCACACATTAAATAGACAAGATTTAGAATGAACAACATTTGTTTCTAGATGAAATTTTCCTCGACATTACTCAGTAAACCAGACTCTGAGGATGTGTAATTTGGTGACCACAATGTTGTTACGCCTCTGTAGTCTTCGAGGCTAATTATTTGGACAAATCCTGGAGGTAATTTTCAACCACATTCACTTCAGATTGCCTCATGGGTATACCTCCCAATGACGACTAGTTATCTGGTACCTCATTCCAGTGACTACTATTGAGGTGTGATACTGAACAGTGGAACAGCCAGCTGTTACTACACAGGTCTCTAGAGCCAAATTAAGCCTGTGCTGCTGCTGCATGTTTTTCATTGTACCTGTACCTCACCATACCTGCCGATATAATAAACTTAACTAGACAATGCACACTAACAGGATAACAAACCCCAAATTAGTTTTCTCTTCTTAACCACAGCAACTCAGCCCCCAATTAAGAATCAGAATCTAGGACCTTCCAGCAGCACAACAACACATTACACACTTATCAAGGGAATTAACATTAATAAAACAATTTATTCTTGATGCTGGTTCAGCAATTGGTATCAGCCAACCTAGTCCGGAGACAACAAATCAGCAGTTGTGAATAATCTCGTGCCAGCAACTTCCTTCATAAAAGTTGTTTTATAGAAAGGACTACTACAATCAGTTTGCAGCTTTGAAAGTTACTCTCAATTTCACATCTAATTGAATATTTGTGCAGCCACTCAGATTCTCCATTGCTATGCAACATTAAATAAGATTTGTACTTCTAATCTTTAAAAATGTATGGTTGGGCAAATTATGCTGTTAAAGCTGCTTCATCCCACGAATCAATTTCTCTCAAGGATAAAGAAAGCCAATTAAACTTCTTCATGGATATATGTTTTTAATCAGCATCCAGCAATTTCATGGGACATGAGCTTTTTAATTCCATGTTTATTTAACTGAATTTCATTCACTTGCTGACAGAGGGATCTGAACTTGCTTCTCTTGATCAATAGTCCAGAAGCCCATCTACAGTGCAACCACAGATTTCAGCCGCAAGAACTGCTTTTGGAAGGCTGCTTCATTCTACTGCTAATATAGTCACTTATATCAAATGCCCGGTCTATGCAGACAACTGACATTACAAGACACATTATAAGTGTTTCAGGAAGGTAGCAAGATTTGAAAGTTTGCGAATATCCAGTAACATTGACAATAATTACATGTGGAATAAGTTAATAGACTTCAAAAATAGGGAGCGTGCACAGAAAATACCTTTCCCCTTCCTCTTTCCAGCACATCTTTTAATCACTGTTGCTGCTACAAATGTTCAAAAATAAAAGTTAAAGAGCAATTATGGGTTTATGGAAACTTTGGTATATAAACAAACTACATTTTTCAACCAGGTTTTATGCCAGGAAGTGTTAAACAGCAAATTATTCCCATCAATATACTGATAATTTATAGACTGGGGAATCCACATGCATGTGGACAGGACACTCAGCAAGAATTATTTGAAAATGTACCGTTAACATTTGACTTATAGCAGGCTGCCTATTACAAAGGTGACTATATAATTTCACTGTAGTAAATCTGCAGTGAACCTTTGTAATTTTGCTCTTCAATGCAAAGCATTAATTGAGCTGATTTATTACCAGCCTGGACTGCATTTAGCAGCAATACATTATCACACTGTAATTTATTGTTAGCTATGTAGTGGTTCTAGATCCCAGCGATTGCACAGAGGGAACATTCCAAACCAGAAGATCAGCTTATATTCTGACTATAAACACAGGAGTGATTTAGAATGCCCTCCAGGGGAAAGCTGTTGTGGAGAGCAGAGGCTGTATGCTGCACTGGTCTTGCTTCACAAGAAAGCAAGAACTAGTCTTTCTTTTAAGAACTCCAGCTGTGGGCTTGTGCACCTTTGCTCAGCTCCTGTGTTACAAGTAAAGGGCTTCTGAGAAAAATATTCCAACAAGGCAGACAAGAACTGACCCAAAAAAACAAGGAAATAATCAAATAAATGAAAATCAAATTTGATTATCTGACAATCTTGACAACTTGTTTTCATAGCTTCACTTCACTTGCTCAAACCACCAGCAACTGTCATTTCAGACAATTTCTCAGATGAGCCTGTCTGTTAGCCCTTAGTCTTTACTGCTCTTCAATTATATGCACAAATGGATCAAGCTAGGACAATGAACTGTTAACTCTTTATTAATGACAATGCCAGTGTACAAGTTTGATAAGAAAAATTAAATACAGCACAACAATAAGAATTTCTATTGCAAGCACACAGGCAGAATTGATCCATGGGCAACAAGTACAGTCTGAAAAAATAATACTATGCCGATTCATCCTGTGGAAAGAACAAAAAATTCCACAATTACCATCATTTCATTCTGTACAATTCAAAGAGTAGCTAAAATATGCAGTTACAAAAGACAACACACAAAGTAGCAGATCTGTAGTGTTCTGCATAAAGAAAACTGATGCGTTCAACAAACAGGAAAAAGGTGAAAGGAAGGCAGCCAAAAGAAGTCAGAAATAACTGTATGGAAGTGCAAGGCAAAAGGATTTTGGGAGAGAATCTCATGATGGAATGCATTCCTATTTTCTACAATATTTTATATACACACACGAACAATTTGTCTCAATTCTGTACAATTCTAGGTGGAAGAGTTCCAACCATGGAGTGCAAAAGGGAGAGAGAAATATAGGCGTCTCCTGGGTAGAACATTCAATGCCACTTTAAATAAAGGAAATATGCCCATTTTGAAACATTTATCTTGAACATGCCTAATTTTAGTTAAAATGCAAGGGTTATTTGGGCACCCAAGCCCAAATTAAGTTGAATTGTTGTATACACATTGTGCAATTTCCTTTCACATTGAATTATGCCTGAATTACATGTGTTTAGAAAGATGAAGAAACTGCAAGTGAATTTCAGTATTTCTAGTCCACAACTGAAAATGTGGGGACTTGCCAATGTGCTGATTTACAGTTTTATTTAGCTGGCCTGTCCAGAAACCCCTCACTGGTTTTACACTCATGGGCCCCAGTTGCCCACTGATAGCTCACAAGAGGTCATACTTGAAGTTTGAGCTTACACGTTGTGTTTTTACTGAAAATTCATCTACAGAGGGTCATTATTGAATCTAATCCCAACCTGACAATATTTTATTTCTGCTAAATATAGTTAAGTATGAAAACCCCTGACAGAGTAGGAAGAAACCAGAGACTTATTTCTCATGTTTATTACCAATTACAAAAGTTTATCCTTGATAAAAACCAGTCTTAAAACTGAATTTTAACAAACCACATTTCATGAAATGCAACTACATCACGATTCAAAAATATTAGTATAAAAAAATGAACAACTGTTTAAAACCTTGAATATTACTGAAACAGGAAATCCTGATGTTTTACTAAACTATGCCATTATGATTCAAATCCACAAGCTCCTGGTATAAAGTGCACCAAGGTGAACATTACATGATTATATCTCCATAGTCATAAACATCTCCCTTGTGGGACAACATAATTTAGAAAGCTTGGTTCCAGGGAAGTATATTCTAAAGCTTCAATTTGCAAACCTAGCAAGGGAGTCCAACCTAGGAATACACTGCAAACCTGAGAATCAAGGGAACAAATGAGGCCAAAGAGCTAACATGTCAATGATCCTTTAAGGTCACTGCTGATTACTGAAACAGTCATAGGCAAGTTGACCAATGGAGAAGATTTCACCAGTAGTCTTAATTAACCCACTTCTAAATTCATGGCGTCCAGTGCAGGATAGATGTGGTATAGATGAGATTGCAAACTTCTTAGCACCTCATGTTATCAAAAACCTACTCAATGGAAGTTATGATAGGCATTACTACCAACTGGGAATTCAGGGGTTTGGCAAAGATCTTAATAATTTCCATCTAACACATATGACAGCATAAACTATTAGTAAGAGCCCAACACAAGCTGAAGTGACAATTGAGCAATTATTTGATATCTGTACTTTAATACTGGCTAGAAGTCATTGAAAAGAATCAATTCAGTACTGTACTCACTTTGACAAACTTTCCATGAAGAAGGTATGGGGACTGGAAATCATGTTGACAGTTAGCGTAGGCCATTCCCAAGCCCATTCCTACACCAAAAGTAATTGGCCATACACGCCCTAAACACACACAACAAAAAAAATCAGACTAAGTAAATATCTCTTATTGGGAAATGGTTAAGTGCTATTTATAATGAACATCTACAACAGTGTCTACTGATTCAAGGTTAAAATTCTTTTCACCATGTAGAGCTAAAGGTTGGATCCTTTAGCCTCAATTAAAATGATAATGGTAATAGAAGAATGGTATCT
>JARFYF010000059.1:14544790-14560747 GCA_030265395.1 Rhina ancylostomus | reverse complement strand
AGGAGGGAGCTCAGCAATTGATTCATGAACCACCCTTCACATCAACAAACGAAAACGCTCCACTAGGATTGCTATTAATGCATTTGCAAAACCTACCAATCCCTTAAATTGTTAATTAAAGCAAGAATGCAGATGCTATTAATGTGATATACAAACAGAAGGTGTTGGAAGCACTCAGCAGCAGATGCAGCATCAGTGGGAAGGGGAAGAGGATCGACGTTTTAGCTCAAATGACCCTTGAGCAAGAATGTTAAATTGCAGAAAGGGGAAGGGGCGGAGAGAACACAGAGAATGTCAGTAATGAGGTGCAGATTAAAGTTGTCAAGGTAACAGTACTTTAAAAACTGGTGGTTGCAGTTAGACAGGGAAAAATAAACAAATTGAAACAGAAATTTAAAGATTCTGTTAATTTAACAATTTTTCCACAGTTTTTTTGGTGGCAGTGAGTAAAAGGAAATGACAGGTGAGTGTTTTCAGTATTGGAAGGCTATTGTGAATGGGGTTCCACAAAATTCAGTGCTCTGTCCTTTGCTTTTTGTTGTATGTTATATAAAATAAGACTTCGATATTGGGTTGTGATAAAGAAGTTTGTGGCTGTTGTGAAAATAGCATGTTTGATAAAGGAGATTTTAATGAAATGGAGGATATAAATGATCTGATCAATTAGATGGAAAAGTAGTAAATGGAAATTTTATCATGGTCAGTTTGAGGAACCTAGTGTCATTGGGCAAGTGCAAGAAGTGAAAAAGGAATGTACAATATATGGGTAATATTAAGAAATATTGAGGAACAAAGGGTTCTTAGAATGCATGTTTGTACATCCTTAAAAAAGTTAACAGAATGAGTAGATAGATTGGTTAAAAGGATATACAAGATGCATTCATTAGCCAATACATGGAATATAGGTGCAGTAGACCATACAAGAGTTCCCCAGATTATGGAAGATCTGACTTGCACACTTTATTCTCCTATACATTTTAAAACATTTTTCAAGCTAGTAATAATGATAAAATGCTTCATGGTATTCATTAATGTCTGGATACCATATATATTTCATTTGTTTAATTATGGGTAGTCTTATGGTGACTATTCAATGAAATGAAAGGATTATGTAGAGCAATACGATATTGTTTACTATTGGAAAATATTTCACCTAAATTTTGATGCACCTTGATGATTTATCTAGAGAAACAAAGGACTGCAGATGCTGGAATCTGGATGAAATTTTGTCAACTTTTACATGGGTACAAGAGGTGGCACCAATGCAGTTTTTGATATAGTGGAGAGAAAAATTTTTGTCGCGTTCCAATGGGTACAAGAAAAATGTTGTCACGTTCAGCACGGGTACAAGTGATTTATCTATGTGCTCACCAGATAGGGTTCTTCCTGCCTAGTTATGCAACCAATAATGCTAAGATTCTGTGGGTACAACATTTATCTCTTGGGGTTTTCCAAAGAAGCTAGAAATCAAAAACAGATCACATTTTACAGTGGATGTGATGATTCATCTATGCCGCTTGATTAGAGAGGAAAAATGTTTCCAAGTCTTCTACCGCCCAGTGGGTGGCAAAGAATTCAACCACACACTGAAAGAAGCATTATTATGAAAGAAATAGGCAATTTGGTCAAGAAAAAGTCAGACTGGGTTATAGCCTTGTCAGGCTTTACATGCCTCCCATCCAGTGCCACTCTCCTTTAACCATCAATATTGGTTCCTTCATAACTTGTATCTAATGATTGAGTGCACTCTGCAATGGAAAACATAAAGTACACCTTAATGCTCCCAAGGACAATCAGCCCAGCCATCTGATCAACTATTTAACTGGTTGCAGTTTTGGTTTCTCCATGCATAATCCGATGAACTAGCTTTGGAGTCTGATGAGCAAACATTCTGTGGCTGGAAAGTTAACACTTAGCCTCAAGGTAAGAACTAGCTGTTTAGGCACTGAGAAAAAGAGAAACTTCTCTGTGCAGAGTGCAACAAATCTTTGTAATTCTTTACTTCAGGGCTTCTGATGCTCAATGGTTGAGTATATTCAAGAATGAAATTGAGGTTTGAAGGGTCATGGTGCAAGCTTCTGATTCTATTTCTTATGTCCCTTAGGTAACTAAGTTATGCTCAAAAATATTCCAAGAGTGGATGCATCGTGGGCTAACTTGCAAGGTACAAAAGAGGTCGTGGATGAATTAGGAAGAAATAATCCAAATGCATGCATATCCTTCATGTTAAGTTGAACATAATTTCATGCACACATATATCCTCATTTTTTTTCAGATGATTATTGGAGTGAATCAAGCTCTTGCCTGCTCCTGCCATCCCTTATTTGCACATGCTTCTGGCAGAAGGGTCAAAACCAAAAAAGGGAAGGCACGTTGAGACACGGGAAGGAAATAGTAATGCTGAAAATCGGCAAAGAGAACAGTTGCAACATATAGTGTGTGATTTAATTCACAAAGGTCAAAGACCCTGATTGTTTCAGCAAATGATTAAATGAGCACCTTGAAAATTCTTTGGCAACTGGCCTAAAGTGATAGTTGCTGAGACAGATGAGGGAGAAATGCCACAAAAGACAATAAGCAAACTTAGAAACTTGATTGTTGCTCCCCCTCACCACCTCCTAGCTTCCTCTGCTGCCCTTTTGTTGCTGCTTCTCTCCATAATTCTTCTTCTTCCTGTTTTTATCTCTTTTTCTGGGGGGTACATGTAGCATGGCAAGGAAGAGAAGCCATTAATATTAGTAGGCCTTGGGATCCTGAGGAAAATGTGGCAGTCAGGGACCCTTCACCCTTCCTGTCCTATTCTTTGTGTTTCCTTTCATGTCCTCTTTGCAATTCCTAATAACATGTTCAGATTGCCTGATCTAAATTCAGCTCAGAGTGTCACAGTGCTAGGAAAAGATATCCAGTACTAGCACGGACATTTAGGACAAGCTGAAGCCTTCAAATAAATACATTACAATATGAACAATGGAAATTTTAGTCAATAGAAACAGAAGTCTCATCAAGAATTTTCAAATAAATTTATTTTTAGAGAATTGTCTAAATAATTTGTGATGCCCAGTTTTAAGTTTGCAAAAGTTTGATATAAGCACTAATAATGTAAAAAATGTTGCCTTGTGACGATAGGAAATTGAGTTGTGCATGCAGATTAAATATTTAATTATTTTAAAATTTTAAGTTCAAGTTCAGGTGTCTCTTTAGAACCTACACTGGTAAATACATACCGTGAGTCTGGGGCCTGTGCTAATCCCTGCAGTAGTGGTTGTTCTTCAAATTAATCAAACTCTAGATCACTCAAAAGATCAGGAATAGAGTATGTACAGGACTAACTGGTATCAAGAACAAATAACTACTTGAATTATTTGAAATATTAACAAATTGGTTGAAGATTAACAATAAACTTAATTTTGCACATTGCTGAACCATCAAACAAAATACCTGGTGGAAACTGTTAATAATTAGCCATAAATATTCTGTTTTGCAAAGTGTGTGAGTTGCTCAATCCTCAATTTTGTTTGTGAACTTTAAAGAACAGGTATTACAGGGAAGCATCCACTCCACAATGCAAGCATTCATATCTTTTTCTCAAGCTGGTTATCTGAACTCCATAGGTGTACCAAACATTTCTACCACATACACCACACCATGAAATTCAAAAGCGAAAGATTGCTTTATCCATCCCTTTTACTGAGAGCATTGACTCTTCAGACTCTGGGTCTGATCTCTTTCTGAGCATTCTGGATTACATTGACTCACAAACCTTGCTCCCATTCACTGAAGAGGGCCTTGGAGCTGGAAGAGTGTGATATAAGAGAATACCCTGAAAGTGGCTGCAAAATCAGTCAAAGTACTCCATTGCTGGAAATGTACAGTAATCAGTCATCAAACACAAAAAGAGAATACAGATTAATATTTTCAGACTGAAAGGAAAATAAGCATGTTACCATGATCATAGAACAGAGAAATCAGGATATAAATGGAACTTCGTGCCTTAGTCCTTAGTAAGTAACAACTTTTTGGGTATCTGTCATCATCAAAGATAGCCATACTAGTTTCCCACACCCAGGTAGCTGCTACCTTTAAATCTGAATTAAACCTTCAATTACTTGTAAATCTGGGTCTGTCATAGCATTTGCCAGCAATCGTCATGCCTAGATTACTTGTTACTTGGACAGACTTTCTGCTCAATCTTCTAGCTGGATGGCTTGTTTCAAAACTGGCTGGTTCTGATGAATGGTCAGTGTGTTTTCTCTCTCCACAGATGCTGTTTGACATGTTGACTATTTCTTGCATTCTCTTTTGTTTCAGATGACTTTTCAATTCCAGCATCAGTTTTTTTTTCCCATTCTGTTCTCATTCCTCACCCTCTACATTGTGTCCAGAGAGATCTGCTTCCATTAACAAGCCTGCAACACCCTCTTTCAGCTAGCACTACCAACACTTGAATCATTGTCTTAGACTCCATCCTATCATTAGCCTTCCCTTTGTTCTGTTCACCCTCTGCTTTATCAGCAACAAGAAATGCTTCTCAGTCTATATGGAAAGGTCATTGACCTGAAGCAATCCTCCACTGAGTATTTGCAGCATTTTTTGTTTTAATTTTATATTTCAGAAAATATGGTTCAGTAAGAAAATCTGGTTGAAAGTAGATTTGATCTTCAAATTGGCACCCAGAAATAAAACTGTAGACCAATTGTCTCACTAAAAATAGATTTTCATTTGCAAGAGAAAATGAACAGGTAGAGCATGTCCCTTTCCTGGTCCTGAAAATGACAAGCATTCTTTTTTCTAATGGTGACCCAAAACCTTGCCTTTTGACCTTATACTATTTGCATAAAAATCACTATTCAACTTCCAGTCTTCTCCAAGTGTGAACCTCCCAGAAGATTGAAACACAAAACCCAAAGAGTGACACACTTATGATAACTGAACTTGATATCACAAAATGTTCTTACTGTGCACATTTATATTTACAACAAATGGTTCCAGTTTCCTTATGCTTCCCTGCGCTATTCTTAAATCTTTCTGAAGGCTCCTGCTAAAATTATGACTGTCTAGATATCGAGCAAGGAGAGGATCTAGATGGGAATTCCTGTGATGGCACCTATTATCCCACTCAAGAATAGGATTCACATATTTTGGTTTTAAAATGCAACATCATGCTTAAAAGGAATCGCTTGTTTGAGTGTTTAAATGTATTGTAATTAAACTTTTTCTTTTGGTATAAAATCAGATTCAGTACTACCCAACAAGTTTTAGCTTTGGATTTGACACAGTGTACCGAATAAGGGTACTGAATTTTTGGTACTATATTTTGTGTCCTCTGGGAATATTTTGTACCAAATTGCAGAGCTTAAAATATAGCAGCTTATCTGACATCAAATCATGAATGACAAAGTATTTTTTCTACTGAACATCTAAAATATTGGATTCATCCATTTTGATTCAAATCAAAACTTTCAGGTCCTTACCTGACTTGATTCCCAAGCATCTCCTTGTCCCTGTTGCTCCAAACAAATCTAGTAATTAACATCTTTTTTTAAGTCTTCATGTTCCTGTTCTATGATTTGTTACCCCTCTTGCTGCCTTTGACATATTCTTCAAAGTATTGCAGTTGCTGGAAATCTGTAACAAAACAGAAAATGCTGGAGATGCTTAACCGGTTCATTGAACATTACTAGCATTTCCTGTTTTACTTCAAAACTCATTTGTTTGGTTATGCCTATGTTCATTTTTTCCCATTAGTTATCTCATCCTGAAGTGTTTTCAGTTATTTTATTACATTAAATGTTCTATTAAATTAAAATTTCCTGGAAGAAGATTGTGACACTGTTAAGGTTCACACTTAACAATAGTAGTTCACATTGCACGTGAAGCACTGTGAAACATGTTCTATAAATAATGTTGTTCTTTATAGGTACCAAGAGCTGCCAGTTGGCAAGGTAGCAAAGACAGATATGAGGGCAGCAGTAAAACCAACAAGACAGGACGTGAAGAGGAAATTAGGATGTGTTGAAGGGAGGAACATCAGCAAATTATTTGGTGTGTGTGGTAAGTCCAGTAACAATGTAACAGGAACTGCAGATTTCCAGCACTAGCACAGAAGGGAATGTGGAAATTGCCATAACTGTGTAACTTGACACCTGGAAACTTTAAAGTCAGCGTTGTGGTTGCATAGAAATGTCAGTGACCAAATAAAATGGAGTGACTGATTTGCAGTATCCATATAGAAGTGAAGATGGGAGCTGTATTGCCAATGTACTGGTGAGTGTGGTGAATCTCTGGAATCCTCTGCCCTGGCGGGTGGTGAAAGCTCGATCATTGGAAGTATTTAAAATGGAGGTGGGTAAATATTTGATAGACTGAGGAATAGAGGGGCATGGAGAAATGGTACAGAAGAGGAGTTGAGGCCAGCATAGATCAGCACAATCATTCTGAATGGCAGAGCAGGCTTGAAGGGCCTGATGGCCTACTCTTGCTCCTATTTTCTTGTGCGAGTGTGGAAAACACATTGTCAATGTAATAGGGATATAGGCACTTTAATGTCCACGTAACAGGGAGCTTGCATTTCAGAGTATTCATGTGACAAGAACAACATGCATTTACATAGGACACCTTTTGTGGAAAAGCACCCTAAAATGCTACGCTTCTATCCAGCTTTTATAAGACTATTGAACAGTCTCCTTGTACAATAAGATGGATTCTTATCACTCTTAACACTCTGACAAACTTCTACTGTTGAAAGTATCCTGACTGGTTGCATCACCATCTGGTACAGCAATTGGAATGTACAGTAACGTAAAAAACAGGACTCTATCCAATGCATCACAGGTACATCCCTGCCCAACAACGGTAGTAACTGCAGGAGATGCTGCCTCAAGAAGATGATATCTATCATCAAAGATCCCCATCATCTGGGCCATGCCATCTTTTTGCAGCTACCATCGGGCATGACATACAGGAGCCTGAAGTCCTGGTTCAAAAACAGCTACTTCCCTTCAACCATTTGGCTCTTGAGCCAACCGGCAAAACCCTAATCACTACAGCTTAGCAACACTATGATAGCTTTGAACACTTTGCAATAAAAAGGACTTTCTTTGTTCTGTGTTCTTTCTTGTGAAAATTGTGTGTAATTTACGTTTGTTTTTCTTGTGAATGCTGCTGTGTACCTGTGATGCTGCTGCAGGTAAGTTTTTCATTCCACCTGGGCGTACATGTACTTGTGCATATGACAATAAATGTGACTTTGACTTGACCTCTCAATCTACCTCGTCATGGCCTTGCACCTTATAGTCTGCCTGCACTGTACTTTCTCTGTAATTGTAACAATTTATTCTGTTATTGCTTTTCTGTTGTACTACCGTGATGTACTGAAGTGATGAAATGATCTGTATGAATGGCAGGCAAAACAACATTTTTCACTGTACCTCAGGATGTGTGATAATACTAAACTACTTACCAATTTAGAAGTGATATCAAAATATGGATACTAAGAAGGGGTATCCAGCTGGGGTAGCCACCAAAG
Source organism: Rhina ancylostomus (assembly GCA_030265395.1). Classification (NCBI taxonomy): domain Eukaryota; kingdom Metazoa; phylum Chordata; class Chondrichthyes; order Rhinopristiformes; family Rhinidae; genus Rhina; species Rhina ancylostomus. Next base: position 14,553,222 of record JARFYF010000059.1, on the reverse strand, counting down.
AAGCAGTTTTAAGGAGGATTTAGAAGGGTGACAGGATAGCAGAGACACAGGGATTTTGGAGAAGAGCACCAGAGGGTGAAATTGTGAAAGAGGGACATATGAAATGGATAGAGCAAAATGAACAGAGTTTGGGAAGAGAGTTGAAGAGAGGAGAAGTTTACAGAGAAATTGTGGGGAGAAGCCACAAATAATTTAAACTTGTGGATCAGAATTTTAATTTGAAGCACTTAGAAATCAGTAATCAATATAAATTTTGTGAGAATGGACTAATGGGAAACAATGAGGCAGATACTGATCTGAGGTGTACACCGGTGGGGGGGGGGGGGGTTCTAGGAGAGAATTGTATTGTTGAACATGGAAGTCAAAAGGCTTGATGGAGAATATACAGGTTGGAAGTAGGTGATTTTTGAGTAGTGTATTCACTAATATTGAAGAGGAAAGAGTGAATGGGGATGATGTAAAAGTAAATAAGAAATTGCTGGAAATATTTAACAGGTCAGGCAGCATCTGCGAAGAAAGAAATAGCCCAGAAAAAACCTCCAGAACTGTGAAAAGTTAGAAATAAAAAATAATATTCAGAAAAGGGAGAACAGGAGGAGAAAACAAGAAGTTCTGTATAATACTGAAGGCAGGAGTGGTTAAGTGACAAAAGGGAAATGGTGCAATGCTAAAGGTGAAGATAGTAATAGAAATCAAGAAATATTGAGCTTCATTACAACTATGTAGGGGGGGTGAATTTAGATGTCAGAGTAAATGGGAGATAGAATTAAAGTAACAGGCTCCTGAATGCTCTGGGTCATGTTACTGTGCTGTGCAGAGGTCTTTGCAAAGCATTCACCTATTGTAGAGGATATCTTATTGTGAGCAGCAAATATGGCATGTCAAATTAAAAATATATATAATTTACTGCTTCATCTGGGAAAAAATGTTTGGGGCCCTGGACTGTGGGAACAGAGGATGTATCTGCTGACACTGCATAGGGCTTGTGCCGTAGGGGAGGTGAGGGGGTTCAGTGTGGATGAACAATGAACTGGGGCATCTCAAAGGGAACAGTCCCTTTGGAATGCTCTAAGGGGTAAGGAGAGGAAGATTCTATGGTGAAATAGCAGAGGATGATCCATTGACTATGGAGGCTGATGGGGTGCTAGATGAGGACAAGAGGAACCCAAATTTAGCTCCAGAAAGGAGGGGAAAGGATGAAAAAAATATTTCAGGAGAAGGTCCAGAAGTAGAGGGGAAATATTAGCTGAAGACAAGGGAAGACATATCTGAACCACCTGTACTGAAGGTGGGATTTTCAGAACACATGTGACAGAAAGGAATGGAAGAAAGATCTGAGGAAGTAGAGTGAATGTCATTGTGGGTGGCAGGCGACTTACAGTAGATGAGCTGTGTCAAGGTGAGGAAAAGATGGAAATTGGCAACAAAGTTGATGGAATTTTCCAGTTCAGGTTGGGAGCAGGAAGAGGTACCAGTTCAATAATTAATGCACCAAAAAGGGGTTAAGTGAGAAAATGAAGATCTGGAATAAGAATATTCCAATTATCCCATGAAGAGGCATTTATAGCTGGATCTTATATTTGGATGAAATGAATGGATTCAACCTTCATGAATGAAGAGCTGCAGCTTCAGGACTTGCTAGGCAAGAGCAATTGAGCAAACTAGAAAAATTGAGATGGTGAGAGGGATGCTAGTGGGATACAAATTCAAGGTTAGACAGGGGGAACCAGGTTGATTCAATTTAGTGGGTACAGCAGTAAAAGTGCATTAAAATTAGTAACAAAAATGCATAAGCTCTTTGTCTCTTGTTGGAGGTGAGGGGTCATGAGTTTGGGGAGAAGAGTTTGAGGAGATAGTGAGGAGTGAAGAAAAGAACTGGAGGTTGTTTTGGATTTATAGGCAGAGGAGAGAAAGATTGATATTGCTTGATGAGGTCTAAGTAAGTCTGGGTGACTAAGCCATTTGTGTACCAGAAATGTCACCTTTGTCCCTTGGATTTGAGGGATCAAAGATGGGGCCACAGCAGAAGAAGCAAATGGGATGAGAAAGAGTAAATGTTTTGCTGGGGGCAATGGCATCAAAGGCAGGGGTGAAAGAGTAGTTGAGCCAATCAATAGCTATTGAAGTTACAGGCCTTTACAACCCTAGAATGTGGGCTATAGGGTAAAATAGGTGGCTACTAAGATAATGGATGTATTACTCATGACCTTCTGAAATCACATGAATACTGGAAAAGTTCCAGTAGAGTGGAAGGTAGAGAACACAAATATTGTTAAAGAAAGGAACGAGGGAGAAAGTAGTGACTGTAGTTAGTCTTACATTAAACATTATTAAAGTTGTAGAAAGCAGTTGTTTAGAAAATCATACTGATTAGACAGAGTTTGCATGGCCCTATGAAAGGGAAATTGTGTTTTATAAATTTAATACAGCTGAGTAGCTGTATTACATTCATTTGAGGGAACCAATGAATTTAGTATACCCAGATTTTTGAAAGACTTTTGATGGGATATCCCAGAAATAGATGTTACATAAAATAACAGCTAATGTGATTGGTAATAATATATTAAGGCCAGAGAGTTGAATTAGCAGTTCAATATCAGGTTGGTGAATTATTATTAGTGGGGAGTCACAAGGATTATTATTGGACTCCCAGCACTTAACAATCTACATTGAGGACTTGGAGGTAAGATCAGAAAGGAATGCATTCAAGTTTGCTGTTGATATATTCCAGGGGAAAGTGAGTTGTAAGGAGGATATGAAGGTAGGTAAGTGAATGGTATGCCACAAATTGGGAATTGCATATGCACGAATTACAGCCTGTGCCATGAAAAGCCTTAAGCTGAGCCTGGGGGGCGGGGGCAAAGGATAAAGGATCAGCCATTTTCAAGAGGCTAGGCCTTACACTCAGTATCTTCAAGACTACCAGCTCTTGCAAACAAAATTGCTCTTTAACAATAAAGGTTCATGGCAAGGCCCTGGAAATTGTGGGCTACTCTGCATATCTCAGGAGCCACCTCTTGGTTAAGGCAGATATTAATGATGAAATTCATCACCACCTTCAACATGTCAACACAGAGCTTTTGGTCGATGAAGAAGAGGAATTTGAAGATCAAGACCTCATATCTGGCACAAAACTCATGGTCTACTGAGTAGCATTGGTCTCTACCCTCCTATGTGCTTCTGAGACTACCTACAGTAGGCATCTCAAGGCACTGGAAGAATATCACCAATGGTGTGCCCACAACATTCTCCAAATTTGCCAGAAAGGTTAGCACATCAATGTCAGTCTCCTCTCCCAGGCCAACATCCCCTGCATTGAGACACAAGAGACTGCAGTTGCTGGAATATGGAGCAACAAACAATCTGCTGGAAGAATTCAGTGGGTCAAGCAGCATCTGTGGGAGGAAAGGAATGTCTTGATGCAGGGTTTTGACCTGAAATGTCAACAATTCCTTTCCTCCCACAGATGCTGCTTGACTCACTGAGTTCTTCCAGCAGATTGTTTGTTGTTCCCCCTACACTGAGGCCTGGTTGCACTCAGTCAGCTGCATTAGGTATATCCAGTCATTTGCGCACTGAGGCCTGGTTGCACTCAGTCAGCTGCATTAGGTACATCCAGTCATTTGCATGCCTGATACCAGACTCCTGAAATGGATCATCTATTCCAAGTTCTGTCATGGGAAGAAATTACTAGTCAGACAGAGGAAAAGATTCAAGGTTGTGCTCAAAGCTTCCATGAAGAAATGCAACTTATCTACTGACTCCTGGGAATCACTGGCCTATGATCAATCCACTGAGAATCTTAAGGCTATGCTTCAGGAGTACACAGAAGCCCTGCATAAGTGGTGGAAGGAATGCACCACCTCACAAACTATTCATCTACATGCCTCAGCAACCATCACCTGTGGCTGTGTCTGCAGTTCCAACAATAGCCTCATTAATGGTCTCAGAACCCACAAAATTGGAGTGGGTATAAGTCACCCTCAATCCCAAGGGGCTGTCTAAGGAGAAGAAATATGAGGGAATATATGCAATGTATCATAGTTAATTCAGTGCAATATTTAGTTTTTCCTTTGTCAGGAATGTGTATATACTCTAAAGGGGGTGCATACAGTGCTATAGTGTGTGTACAATGCACTAAGAATTATTTTTCATCTAATATGTAGCATGTTTATAATGTAACAGGAAGCATGTTTACAATGTAAGAGAGAACATTCACAGTCTCTTAGCATGTTTAGTATGATTGGGAGTACCCTACATTGCAAGAGGAGTTGCCAGAGTGCAACAGATAATGAATAATTGAAATTAAAGTGAGAATTCATGCATCGTTTACAGTATTAAAAGGAACTGCTTTAGATACTAGGTGTGCCCGTCTGGTATAATACAGAAGCAGGGAGCATGTTTACACTGCAACAGGGAGTGTGGATGCACTGAACCGCCACTTCCGCATTACAAGGCCCATACTTGGGCAAGCTGGGGACTCGGGCGCTGATTGGTTCAGCGCGGGGTTGCTTGCGTGACCCGGATGATCACTCGGGCCCGAGGAAGGAACCGTCCGCCAGACAGTCGCCGCCGCCGCCGATTCACCGCCGACCGTCGCCATGGTGAGTACCGGTGCGGGGCCGCACTGTGCCCGGCCTCCAGAGGAAAGCGCAGCCCTTCGACTGCCCGCCCCGCCCCAGGGAGCAGCGAGCGGTGGAAGCCGTGCTCGGGGGTGTGTGAGGGAGAGAGGAAGAGCGGAAACGGTGGAAGGGAAGAGCCGCCCGGCCCGGGCTGCCCTCTCCGCCCCTTCGCGCCACCACCGTCGCCGCAGCTGCCTCTGCCTCACCCCCACCCCCTCTCCTTCGGTGACGGCTCCTGAGCGTGGCCCCCTTAAGGGCTCCTAAATTTGGTGGGAGTTGTCGGAAAGTGTCCTCCCTCCCTTTGCATTGCGCCTCCCTCTAAAAGTGGAGGCAAACTTCCTGCCAAATACTGTTCCTCATTCACGCCATCTGAGTGAGGGTTGAGAGTTGTGGGTAACTACTTTAGTCCTTGGAGCTGTCACAGTCTGCCTTTTTGACACCACTTTCGTTTTGCTGGTCTGCTCTAACATCAAATTTTGTTGAAGGTGTATTGTTTCAATTGTGACTTGAATGTTCTCTAGACACTCACCAGAGGCAGTTGGATTTATTTCTGATGTCAGCTTATTGTGATCTCAGATCTTCCCATTGTGTCACTTAGAAGTATAACTCAGCAAAGGATGAGTGCTATTTTGGATATTTGCAGGGAAATTGTGTGTGAATCACATTGTTGTCAAAGTGGAGGGGTGAGGATTTGAATGGTTAATAAAATGATAATTAAACACTAAGATTAGTTTGCAGCTTTCACTTGGTCAAATTGAAACCCATGCTGCTCTTGAAATAACAATGTTTTTTTTGGTATTTGCATGTCATACCATTGTTTTCCATTCTATATGAAACTAAAGTTGCCACCTTCCTCTTCCATTGTTATGGCATTGTCAAGCTCTATTCTCATCTACCAGAACTACTAACTATTCTATGATTGTCCTAGGATCAAAAGATAACTCCTGACTGCCTTTCCAATTGAAAACTACCTTAAGTAGCTCTTTTCTGCTTTCCTTTTCTATTGGCAGGGCCAAGTTGGGCCACAGGGCCTGTTTCTGTGCTGTATAACTCTGACTCTGTGCAAGACCAATTGTGTGGAGCACTGTCATTATGTGAAACTATATAATCAGTTGCTACTGGTTCTTTAATTGTTTCTCAAGTTCATGGGCCAAATATCATCTTAGGTTTTCCCTTGTCCTCAGACTTACAGCCTTTTCAGTGGCTCTCCTAACTCCTTATAGGTCACTTTCAAAATTCAGTTCATTCATGAGATCCCCTGCCTACTCCCTTGATCTTATTCATACTAAATTGCTGACTACCCAGCTTTCCTGTTCAGTTCCTGTTTTCGCAAATAGTTACAATTTCCCTCCTCAACTGCAGTCCTCTTCTTCAGATCCCCATAGCCCGCAATCCCTTGATCTTTCAAAAATTTATCTACTCCACTTTTAATATTTCTAATGAGCTAGCCTCCACAGCACTCTGAGGCAGGGAAATCCAGAGATTCACTGCTCTGTGAGAAGAAATTATTATGTGTCATAGTTTTAAATGACTGGCTCATTATCTTGAAACTTTGTCCCTTCATTTGAGACTCCCATTATTGAAAACACCTTGACATCTACTTTGTTATGCCCGTTGAAGATTGTATGTGTGTCATTAAGTTCATCCGTCATTCTTCTACACTTTAAAGTATACTGATTGAAACTGTTTAGCCCAGGACAATCCCAGGAATTAGCCTGGTGAATCTTCTTTGAACTACCTCCAATGCTACTATATCCTTTCTAGGGTAAGGGGACTAATACTGAACACAGTACTCTAGGTGTGACCTCACCAACACCCTGCACAGTTGTAACAAAGGAATCACTCCAGATAGCTTTCTGCCTCTGCAGTTGTACTGATGTCAAAGTTATTAATGACATCTTGTATGGCTGTGACAAAGGAAGTCTATCCCCCCCGTTCTTTCTGAACTTGTTTACATCCTTTGACTTAGTTGGCAATATTTTAATCATCCATTCCTTCTCCAAAGTTTTTGGGGTAGAAGGAATCCTTTGTTTTATTCCTATCTTTCAAGTTGTGCCTAGAAATTCACCTTTAATGGCTTCCCTGTCATTGGACGGTTAGTGTCCCTCAAAGATCTGTTCTTGGTTCTCTCATCTATAAACACAGGGTCATTTTCCATTTGTATGATGACAACACTTCGCGACCACAACTTCTAACCCTACAGTGTTTCAGAACTATTTATCCAACATCCAGTACTGGATGACCAGGAATTTCCTCATATTGATGAAGATTGAAGACGTTGTCATTGGTGTCTATCACAAACCATTCATCAACTTGACCTTTTTTCCTGGCAACTCTCTGGAGCAGAACTAGACTGTTTGCAAACTTGGTGTCATATCTAATCTTATGAAGAGCTTGAGATGACATATCTCTGCTTTCATTAAGATTGTCTGTCTAGACCTGAATCTGCACTGCATTAACTGAAATACTTCTTTGGGCCTCTGTTTCCCAAAGACTTGACTGTTCCATTGCTCATCTAACAGTCTTCCTTATTCTACCCTCTGCAAATGAAACGGTGTTAAACTCTCCAGTTTGTGCCCTAACTCCCTCCAATTCCTTTTCACCCATCATTCTTGTGATTGATGGCCTACACTAGCTGCTAGCTAAACAATGCCTCAATTTTAAGATTTCTGTGCTTATTTTCAAAGCATTTAATTGCTTCTGTCCTTCCCATCTCCAATCTCCTTGTGCCATGGAATCCGAGGAGATACCTGCTCTCTAATTCTGCTGTTCCCAATTCTAATCCTTATACATGCTTGCTTTCAGTTTGCAAAATATTAAGCTCTGGAATTTGCCTAAACCTCTTTGCTCAGCTATTGCATTCCTCCTCTAAAATTCCCCTTAAAATCTTCTTCCCATTTACCCTAACATCTCCTTATGTTTCTACGCTCCAATGAAAGGACCTGAAAAAGGGTACTTTAAAATTGCAAGCTGTATTTGGAACTGTTCAATGGATAATATCAGTGCTTTTTAAAATAAAACTATTATGTTAGTCATAGAACAACTGATTAGAGAGATGTATTCATAAAATATTTTAATTTGTCTACATACATGTATTGAAAACATTTTTATATCTTGTAATTTTGACTTTGATGCATGCTTAATTGTACAAATGAAATTAATTTGAGTGACAAATTTGGATTATGTTCAGATTTATTGAAACATTTTTGTAGTTTTTTTTAATGATTCATTGGTGTGTATTAGGGTAGATTAAGCACACTTTTATTCAGAATTGTAGCTATTTTGCTTTTAAAATGTCTTTTTGTATTTGTAGTTCCAGGTCAGAAATTTATTTTTGTGGATCTAAAAAACACTGATGACTTTATTTGCTGATAAATCTTTTAACAGGAAGTAAGGTGGGAAAGAGCAGCCAGGCCTAACTTAACTTTGTCAATGTAATTGTCATTGTGAAAATTATCTTTATGCTTGAATTTAAGACTGGTAACAGATTCCTTAACATGAGTACAAATCTTTTAGAGTAGCTTTGGGTATAGGTTGAATAATATTGGTATCATATTTGTGATGCTCTTAAAAGTTAATTAAGAGTTTCAATAAAGTGTAATGACCATGTAATTTTTTTTAATATATGAAAGTCACAAGTATATGAATCCAGTTTTTCTAAATCTGTTTTAGTGGAATGATTTAATAGAATATGATACTTGGTTAAAGTATTGGCATTTAGATGTTTCTTTTGGTAGTGGGAGCAACTTCACTAGGAGCTGACTCTCATTGCATTTAACTCTGTGGGGTAGCCTAATCTAAGTGACTTTA
>JARFYF010000059.1:14416763-14432474 GCA_030265395.1 Rhina ancylostomus | reverse complement strand
CAGAAATATTAGAACAACATAAGGACAAGTTAGTCAGGAACCTGAGCAGAATGAGAGAAATGGGAAGAGCTCAGTGGGTAGGCTCTCACAGTGTAGCAGCCATGGGGATGGAAAAAGAGGAAGGTGATGACTTAGATCTGGAAGCACTGGCTCAGGAGGTTGATGAATGGGAATAAGCCAATAACAATGAGGGAAATTGTGTCTTTAGGGGCGAAGTGAAACTGGGACTACAAGGTGGCAAGAGTAATTGGGGAACAGTAATTCAGAAAGTTGATGAGCCTGTCAGAGGCTATACAAAGCAAAAATATCATGCATATGAGGTAATCTCAAGAGTAGACAGTCCAGGGAGGGATAATCCAGTTTTACTAAATATGCTCCAGGAAGGCCTGAGCTCAGCCCACCAGGAGGTCTTGGACTTGGGGATACCAGTGAGATCCATTTACTTCATGACAGTATCATTGGCCAGGGGGATGGACCAAAAGAGAATGAAGGAAGGTCACTAGGCGATTGCAGTAGATTTAGACACTGTTAAAAGTCACTCATCAAGTCAGGCAGAAAGCATAGTATGATCCAAATCCACACACACACATTCCAGACGTAGGTGGAAGCAAGGGTCTGTAACAAAGGACGGTCCTGTTCTAAATTGTTTTCATTGTTCTGGTACTACAAATTGTCTGGTACTACAGGACAAACAGGTCATATGATTATATAATGACCCCACTCATTCATCTTTTCTTTTCCTTTATTCTTTGGAATACATGTTGAAAATTTTCACTGTGAAAATTAGTTGTTTATTCTGTATTTTGAAGTTGTTTACAAAGGTTCTGAAGGAAGAAAAGCATTTTTGGTTTGTCTCACCTGTGTTTTAAGTTTGTGTTCTTTTATTTCTTTCCTTTGGAATTGATATTGGAGATAGAAAAAGTTGTGGATTCCACACTGGCCATGTGGATTCCTGGTTAAGGTGTTAGAAATGCGGGTGCATCTACTCCAGATTACTAAACCTAGCAATTTCCAGGGTAGGGAAATGTTCAGCACAGCTTTGTGGGTCAAAGTGCCTGAATTGTGCTGTAGGTTTTTCTATGTTTCTAGATATGAGATCCCCACATTCTGGAGAGACATTGACATTTTGGGAAGTTAGTGATTACTGTAGATTCAAATTGGGAATTTGAAATTGGTATTTTAGGAGATAGATTGGAACAACATTGCTAAGAAAGGCAATGTTTAAAAGGGTGTTTTCCCCAGAAGGTTGAATGATATTGCACATTGTCAATAACTGATTGAGTTTTAGAGCTCTTTTGGGAAGTTTTTTTAAAAATGTCATACGAGTATCTTGGAAAATGCAACCGAATAGCCAGGATTCAGGTCATTCCTCAAATGCAGATATGTAAATATTGTAGATCAGTGTGTACTGGTAAAATGCAAATGAGGATTTAGTTTAGGTCAGGGACTAGACCAAACAGCAGTGATCCCTTGTTGACCATAGGGAACCAGAGAGGGAAGACAGACCGAGTGCATCAGTCCACTAACAGTTTTGTTACAGGAAACTCGAATACGAAGTGCCTGCCTCCAGCTTCTCATCTAACTGCTCCTGTTGGGAGAAGGTCCAACAGAAAACACACAAGGCGTGGAGATGGCACGTCAGCAAATTATGAAGGAAGCACCAAAACGTATTGCTAAGTGTACTTTATAATGAAGGCTGGTTCTGGGTGGTAGATGTGTAGTGGCATTGATCAGCATACAAAAGTATTGGGAAAACAGACATAGGAAAAGGATTCGAGTTATGGCAAAAGACACCAAGTTCCCAACCATGAGACTGAGCAAAGAGAGAGAGAATAAAATGTGATGTATGTTGGTCTAGCTTGTGAAAAGAAATTGAATGGACATACACTTGTGAGAATGGAGACAACAAGAGACTGCAGACCCACTGAGTTCTTCCAGCAGTTTGTTTTTTGCCACATTTGTGAGAAACTAGTTCTTGCAAAACTATGACTCATCACAGACGTCAGTCACTCCAGCCTGAATGGGAGTGAACATCACGTGTGTTGGGCCCCTTTTGGTGAAGGAGGCAGCTAGTGAAAGGACATACCAAGAGCGGGTGCCATCAGGGTGAGACCCCTACATCTATTCTGATATAAACCCTCCTATAGAAGATCAAAGGGACCTACCAAAAGACTAAAGATTATTCTAACCCGGATATTCCTTTATTATGGCATAGAACACGAACTATTATTTGTGATCCTCAGCCCGAGACAAAGGATGCTTCAATGGCCAGCAGGGGAGGAGGGAGCAAAATGTCATGAATGACAAAGCCACCACTTTAAACACTGGCTACATAAGCAGCATGGATCTGACAGGGGTAGACCACACCCTGAAACACAGCCACAACAGGGTGGCTTAAATCATTGAAAGAATAAAATGTATCCAGGAAGATCTCCAAGAACAGAATGTGGTCAAACGTCTGGAATGACATTTTATCACTATCACTGCTAGTTTCTTGTAGATAGCCCATTAGGGACAATAGATACCATAAATGTAGGTCCAAATAGGGACATGCTTTTGTAATAGCTTGGTAATTGGGGAGGGGATCCTAAGTGAAGGGCCTTTTGCTGCCTTATTTAATTAGGGCCCCCTTAGACTGTGACTTCTCTGGGTCAGAGGTGGGTGTTAGGGATTGTTGGGCATGGGCCATCTTTCAGGAGTTATGTGATAGGCATAGCAGCCAGTTGATACAAACGAGAACCAGTCTTCAAAAACAAAACCTGTTCATAGTGTAACATCTATTGATACTTTAAGGACACTGACATTAATAATTGAATGTGGGTCATTCTGATTCTGCACCATTGTAACTATGCACAGGAAAACAAATGAATGTTTATGTTAATTGGCCCTCACTGAAACTCCCAGGATGAGATCAGGGAAGGCACTAAGTAGCCATCTCCTGTATTAGTGCAAAGTTAAAGACATACCCTGCCACTTACTATATAGTTCAGGACAAATTTGTTTTGTTAATTCATATTCTGGGTGTTTGTATATCCAGTGAGCCATCCCCCAACACTGTACTAAAAGAAATATATTTTTTGTGACTGGTGTTTTGTCTTTAGAACCCTGTGGATTATCCACCATATTTTAATATTCAAAGTGCTTCTTCAATTGGAATGTGCTCCCATTGTAAACATGTAATTCTACAAAGTTACCTGTTCACACCCAAAATGTTGACGTAGATAATAATAACCATTGAAACTGCATTTAATTGCTTGTTAACTTACTGCTTAGAGTATGATGACTCAGTGTATTAGAGAAACAAAGGACTGCAGATGCTGGAATCTAGGTGCAAAATGTGATGATGCCGGAGGAACTCAGCAGGCCAGGCAGCAGTTTCCTCCAGCATCATCATGTTTTTCATACCTCAGTGTACTATTGAGTTCAGAGTTTCTCCAGAGTGTCTCCAAGACAGATAGATCCCCCAGAAAGGAGAAACAAAAGAATGTAGATGCTGAAAATCTGGAGAAACACACAAGGGAGGTGGAGGAACTCAGCGGGTCTGGCAGCATCTGTGGAGGGAAATGAACAATTGACATTTTGGGTCAAGACCCTTCATCTGTGGGGTGTAACATCCTTTAGGAATAGGAAACAGTATATATTTACACATTAACAATAAATGAAATAGAGTTATTTTCCCAATTGATATATGTTGTAATAGCAAGTAGGATTCTTGATTTTATAGAACTGGCAAAAAAAATCATTGATAAGGTCAGTTAAAGCAGTCAGTCAATTCTGTGTGTTCAGGATGACACAACAGTGATTTACCAGGGAAAAGGGACACAAAAGAAGAACGTCTAAAGTGGGAGGGGTGAGAAATAGAGTCTTTTTGCTAGAGCTGAGGAAGTTGAGGTAAGTGGAAGTCATTTCTAAAAAATGGTAACTGAAAGCTGTCAAGTTAAGGTTCCGTATATCCATGATTTCTTATCTTCCCAGTAAACTACCTAGAAATTTGCTTCTTTATTCCCTGCCTACTGAAAACTGTGGCTGGCTGATCACATGCCAGGGAGCCATCCCTCAACACTAACAAAAGAACTATATTTTAGCTTTCTGTAAGAAAGTACACCTTTGATTATATGCACTTCTGAAATATTTTAGTACTTATAAATAAATTGCGGCATTTGCTCAGTGAAAAGCAATGGCTAGTTAAATAAAAGCAAGTGCTGGAAACATTTGGCAGACAAGAAAACAGCCTCTAGATAAAAAAGGAAGTAGTCCACTTTAAAATAGAACACAACAGCACAGTACAGGGCCTTCGGCCCACGATATTGTGTCCACATTTTATCTTGCTCAAAGATCTATCTAACCGTTAGAGGGCAGCAATGGAACAAGTTAAACAACAATAGGAGTTTTAAGAGACTAAACCACCAAACAGCCCTGAAAACTTGTAACCTGTCACAGGTAACCCAGGCATCTTGGTTCCTTTGTTTCTTATTTGCTGGTTTGTTCAGTTATTCTTTGTAATTTGGAAGATCCAAAGTGCACTTGAGATGTACAGAAAGAGGAGACCATCTATCCCCATCTCTGCAGCACTGCCCAACTCCAGCTAATCTGAAGCAAATACATAAGTTCATGCCTTTTTAAGAAAATCTATTCTTAATTATTTCAACGTACTCCAGTTCTCCATGAATTCAGTCGTCCATAACTCTGCTGGGCGAGTTCCAAGTAACATATATTCATCCTGCATGCACCCCACCATACATTCCGTCTCCCCCACTGCAGTGCTCAATTAATGGAAGTTATTCCAGGTAAATGCCTTAGTCTAAAATTCCCACCCTTGTTTTCAGATCCCTCCATGGCCTTGCAAGCATGTCCACCAATTTTAACTTCATCCTGAATTGTAATCCCCCGAGATATCTGGCTTACAGGGGCCAGCACTGAAATTCCCACCTTGAACCTTTGTTTCTCTTTCTGCCTTTTGGATGTTCTTTGACATTTACCTCCTTGACCAAGTTTTTTGTTGTTAAACCTTTGCATTAACCTTTACTTAATAATGCAGCACCTCACTATATTTTACTGTATTTAGTAAATGATGTGTGGATCAAGATAGAAGATATCTTCTGTGTGATGAGTAAGTTAGAACTGACCTGGTTAGCAGATGAGTGAGGAATAGCCAAAAGAGAGCGCTTGTTGAATTTTGGTGTTTCTCCAATTGGAGATACTAGATTGTTGCCTGGCACTAAGTAACCAGCTGCTCCAAGGATCACAAACATGACAACGACATTAACTGCAGTCCCATCTGTAAAAAAGCACAGCTTTGATTATTTGCACTTCTAAAATATTTCAGTACTCATAAATAATTTGCAGCATTTGTTTAGTGAAAAGTAATGGTTAGTTAAACAAAAACAAGGGCTGGAAATACTCAACAGAACAGAAGGCAATTTCTGGATAGAAAAAGAGGTAAAACATGCATTTGTCCACTGTGGGCAGGCACAATAGTGTAACAGTTAACATAACGCTATTACAGTGCCAGCAACTGGGGTTCAATTCCCACCGCTGTCTGTAAGGAGTTCATATGTTTTCCCCGTGTCTGCGGATTTCCTCCGGGTGCTCCGGTTTCCTCCCACATTCCAAAGACGTACAGATTAGGAAGTTGTAGGCGTGCTATGTTGATGCCGGAAGCGTAGCAGCACTTGCAGGCTGCCCCCAGAACACTCTGTGCAAAAGATGTATTTCACTGTGTGTTTCGATGTACATGTGATAAATAAAAATATCATCTTATCATCAGAGCTGAAGGATGTCAAAATATGTAGATAAACAAAAAAATAAAGATTTCTGATAAAGCGGAAAACAGGATGATTACATTCCAAAGCCGATGACAGTACAACATGGTGGGGGGGTGGGGTGGCCATGGGAGAAGTAAAACTTGTATATGAATCACAAAAGGTTAGCAGGCAGGCACAGCTAGTAGAAGGCAAATGGCATATTGGCCTTTATTGCTTGGGGGATTTAAAATAAGAGTATTGTCACAACTGTACAGGGTACTGGTGAGGCCTCATCTGGAGCACTGTGCATAGTTTTGTTCTACTTATTTAAGAAGAGATATGCTGGCATTGGAGACAGTCCAAAAGGGATTCACTAGGCTAATTCCCAGGATGAGAGAGTTATCCTATTATGAGTGACAAGAAATTAGATCTATATTCTTTGGGGTTCAGAAGAATGAGAGGTGATCCTATTGAGACATTTAAGATCCAGAGGGGAATGATAGAGTAGATGTTGAGATCTTTCCATTAATGGGGGAATCTCAAATGAGGGACTTAGTTTCATGATAAAGGAGTGGTCATTAAACTGAAGTGTGTGGGAACCAATTCTCACAAAGGGAAGTGGATCACTGAAATTCTCTACCCTGGAGGATTAGGAGGATAGTTTATTGGGACTACTTAAAAAAGTGGATTGATTATTTAAAGATCAGGGAATTGTGAGCTACAGAGAACTGGCACAGAAGAGCAGACAAGGCCTAGGGCAGATTAGCCATGATCATATTGAATGGCAGGCCAGCTTGAGAGCTCAAATGGCCTACCCCTGCTCCTAATTTATTATGTTTTTATTTGGTGCTCCAATATAGATGATACTGCATTGTGAGCAAAAGTTCTCCTCAGACCCTTTCATCCTCAGTCTCCCATACAATTCAGATAAAATTTAATAGCTTATGAAACTGAGGCTCATCTTTTGAGAAGAAGGGTCACGTCAACAGGAAATGGGGGCAAGAAGAACACAAGACCCAGCAATCCTCACCTCCCTTTAGCTACTGGGTTTTCCAAAGCCCCAAGGAAACCTGGCGACCCACTTAGAACAATTCAACTGAGGTGCAGAGACCCAATATCTGGGCAGTCAGTTGGATGCCCACTCCTGTTAAAATCTTAATTAGGCAGGATGAAGTTAGGTTTGAAATTTTTAAGGACTTCACATCCCAATTGGCGCAAAACCACCCATTCTTGGACATTAAAGTTTCTACCTACATCTCTGAAAAGTTTAATAGCTGCAGATTTGGCCAGTAAAAATAATATTGAATGCTGTAAATACTTCTTCAAATGAGAGCCTGACCCAAACCCATTGCTGCCCTCATTCTTCAGCATGTCTGGTATCAAGCTATGCACAAAGACTTAAATTTTAACAGTAAAATTATGCATCTTGGCTCTCTTTTGACATACTATCTATATGATAAAAGCCAAAAAAGAAATGAAAACTGACAAATACAAAT
This sequence comes from Rhina ancylostomus, assembly GCA_030265395.1. NCBI lineage: Eukaryota > Metazoa > Chordata > Chondrichthyes > Rhinopristiformes > Rhinidae > Rhina > Rhina ancylostomus. The sequence goes on along the minus strand of JARFYF010000059.1, from coordinate 14,425,234 downwards.
GTCACGAGGCCACTACTTCCCCATAGCCAGGTCATCACATTTCTATTCACTCTTTTGAACCATCACATTTCCCTGCCAACTACATTGTTAACAGTGCTTCCTTTCACCCACTTCTACTAATCTCCACACACTGGTTACTGCCCCATTTAACAGTACTTGAAAAATCTCATTTTGGTTTCCTTCCTCCTCCTTTATCTCCCCAACTCCACCCACCTGTGGATTATTGCTGCCTCAGTACTGAAGTACAGTTGTGGATGGTAGGTTTCATATAGTCTTCCATGACTAAATGGCAGGAGCTCAGAGAGGGGAGATTCACATTGTAAAATGAAGCAGCAAGTTAATCTCATTTTCAACACTTTTGTTCAGTTAACACTCTTAACTCATCATACAGATGATACAGTATGCGAGCGGTTCGCCAATAGCAGTTCAGTTCACATAAAATAATACAAGACCTGCACACTTTTTGGCCCAAATGGCTTAACATAAGGCAAGGAGAATAGCATCATAACATTAGCATCCCAGGGCAAGGAGCAACTGGAGGAAATCAACCAAGCATCCAGCTGATCACCATCCAATGATAGCTATTGGATAGGCAGCTGCGGTGAAGTAGGATCAGATTCTATCATGATGCCACCCCTTCTCCCCCAACAGCTATCCTGCCAACACACTTGGCAATGCAGTAAGGATACTTTGGCAGGGTACCAGAGCACTGTTGGCATCTGTGGAACTATACTGCTGCAATAGTCAGGGAAGCAAAGCATTCTGTTTCACTAGCTGTAAATATCCAAATCAAACTCACTTCTGTATCCAATAGGTTTGGAATGGAGATAGTTCTTGCCAAATAATATATCAGATACTTAGTTTGAGAAATTCAAAATCTGGTATTATTAGGATGGCAAGTGCAGAAGAGGTACAAGAGTTGAGTGGTCTGTTTCTATATTGTTGCCATAAGTGAACAAGCAGTCTATACCTGGTTGGACCCATGCCATGTGCACTATATCTATGGCAGTACGTGGGGAAGCATGGAGCTTGGAGGATAAGCATGAGGGAAACAGAGAATTTGGCAAAGGGCCTCAAAAGGTACAGAGCAATAGCAGTTAGTAAAGAATTATTCACCTTGTCTCTTCCGGTTCTTCATCTTGTAATAACAATACATTGAGACCATGACCACGTCCACTATCACATAATACACAGCAGTGTAAGTCTGAAAGAGTAAGCAACTACTGTAGAGATATGATAGACAGCAGCCAATTAAAATATTTTACTTCATTAAAGAAAAGCCATCATCAGAACATGCCTTTTAAAAAAAAATGTCCATAGTGGTCAGATTCAAGGGTAGTGTCGATGTCTACATAGAAACTGAAAAAAATTGTTTCAATGCCTCAATTCAAAAAGCACAGGCAATAGGTTGTTGAGCCAGTGACTAGATGAGCCATTTTCCATCACAAGTCTGTGCAAGTTTCGTCAGTCTTAGTTTTCATAAGGATGACTTGGGGATAGGGTGGAGGGAAAACTTGAGATATAATCTCAAATATCCTTTTAGCCAGTTGTTCGGTTTTACACAACAGCCAAGAGAACTGGAGTTTCATTTTTAAATAATGATGCTGATCTTCATCCAGCCCACAAGCAGGGACTTGTCGGTCAATTATTTATTGGACTGCATAAATTACTCCACCTGCAATTTTATTTACTGTATCTGGAACAAATGGAAAATCTAAAGATTTAATTTTATAATGCCCCAGACAAAAAACACATTAATGGTAATGCTTATAGTACTCATTCATAACACAATAATATTAACTCAAATGGGTAACAGAGTGGAGATTGCAAAACTAACCCATGATGGGTCCTTTGTTTACTACAGATCAAAGGTCACCTTACAGTTACATTCAATGCTGATTTAATCAACTGACAGTGTAACCCAGATATCAGATTATTCTTTGCCTACAATACCAAAAGCATTTCATACATATAATAGTCTTGGAAGTTTACTGAGCATCTTTCATTTACCTGCAGTGGCAATTGATGAGCCAGGAAAGCACCAAGAAAATTGCACGAATCACCTCCCAACCAACCCAACAGGAACCAGAGTGACAGAGCTTGGTCCATGTTCCCAGCCTTGCAGGATCTGTAACATTGCCTAAATAAAAAGGGAGGTACTTGGTCACATTCCTCTCTGGGGAAACTAGACATTGAAAATAATGCACCTTAGTTCATTTCTGACACTTTTCACATGAATGTGTTACAAACAATAAAAGCTAGAAAAAATAACAATTGTATTTATCCATTGCTGAGTGACCATGCAAATCATCATTTCCCCTACATCGACCTCATTACCTTTCCTCTTCCTCCTCCTGCAGGTTGCCTTTCCCCACTACATTAATAGGGGAAATTTCTGTTCTCCCACGGTTAGCTCTATCCAGAAACAAACTAAGGTGAAGAAACTAGGGGACTGGAATTCACCCAATTGACCTCACAAGAAGAATCTAGAATAATTGTTCCTTTATTGTTAACCTGTGGTTCAAATGTTTCCCATTTGTAGATTTTGAAAGAGCAAATTGGAAGAAACTCAATACTGCTTCATGTAGCAAGAGTGCCAGTAGTTAGGTGCTTATTAAAAGGAACTTGAAGAACCAGAATGAAATGAGAATTTTCTTTTGGTGGAGCAAGCTATTATAATATAGAACATAGAGCCTGGAAGTGTAGAAGCAAATCCATTCCTAACTTTCAAGAAGAAATAGATTTGAAAAGGAAAAGATTGTAAGTAATGAATTTCTCCATTTTACCTCTAAAGCTGTAGAACTGATAATATGATTACAGTTATTTCTGCATGGTATTAGCCACTTATGGTAATATAGTGAATGAGAAAGCCAAAGGCATTTTGTTTAAATTTTAAGATGTTAATAGGAACTGGTAGGGTAGAGCTACGGAAATATAAGTGTCTACAACTGTGAACCAAAGATAAAAGTGTGAGTCATGCTTCTCAGGAAAGTTAGGAAATATACTTCTACTCCCGTAGTGTGACTGAAGCTTCAAAATCTCTTCCCTAATGCCAGCTAATGCTAAGTCAATTGTTAATTTTAAAAATGAACTTGGTGTACTTAATATCTTTCATTAAAAAGGCCTATATGCCACAAGCAGCTAAAGTTAGATCAAAGATCAGCCAGGATCTCATGAACAGCACAGTAAGTTTGACAGGCAAAATGGCCTACAGTTTTTAAACTGTATACAAACACATACTTGAATTGAAAAACGAGAAACTGAAGATGCCACCAATTTGAAATATAACCAGAATATGGTGGGGATACTCAACAGGTCAGGCAGCATATGTGGAAAGAGAAACATAATCAATGTTTCCAGAAAATGACCCATTATCACAAGATATGCTGAACATCCCCAATATTTCCTGTTTTTTAATTACTAAGACCTATTCATCGAGCTTAATTCATTAACCAAACACACATCATGGACTTGCGTTACCATGTCAATAGGATCAGAAAGGTTTTAGATCGATTGTCAGTGTATGCCAGTTTGTAGATCTGAGCCAGGGGAATGATAGTAGACTTACCATGGGCTTCAGAATTACACATAACAGATTTAAAACATAAATGCTAATTTACGACTAGGCAAATTTAAGCCAATAAACAGCAAGACCACACTGACCAGAATATTCCCAGTTCAATCCTCACATTTCTACCTACAGAACTGGAATCAGCAAGGAGGCAATACCTTCAGATGAAGAAGTCAAAATGGCACTTAAAAATAACTCTCAAAAGGCACACTAGCAGGCTGACCTGCTCGACTAGACCCAAGCAAAATTCAACCTCCAAGCAATCAGAAAACCAGGACACAAACTCAGACCTGTTATTCTCATTGAAAGACAAAACTAAATTAGAGCATAATTAAACATGTTTGGTCTCCATTTCAAGCTACCAATTTTTTTTCTTTATAATTCAACGACGCTGAACTTTGGCTACATAGAAATATAATACAGCCATTGAAATAAACATTCTAGTGAAAATATTAAAATACAAATATATTTCCAACAATCAAGGAAAATCAATCTTTTGTGGACAAGTTGAAATTTAACTGCCAATGGAATTCCATTAATTATACTTACGGGAAAGCAGACAACATGAAACAGATGACGGAAAACAAACCCAGGGCTACACTTGCTATGTCTCTTGGATCTTCGGTGCACACTTGGAGAATGTCCCAAATAACACGGGACCCATTTGGGCAATCGGCAGTAAAATTTCCCTCCAGGTACTGTGGACTAAGGATGCTCCAGAGCATTGTTTACACAGTATTACTGAAGGTTATTTGTCCAGAAAGTAACTTCAGCACCAACACCCCGTTAGAACTGTGGAGGTGAAAAAAGAATGAATGCCCTTTGACTTTTTCCAAAAATACACTTTATTCATAAAATTTACAATACCAGACACTCCTTTGTCATCGGTCGCTGTACATCCCATCAATGCCAGTCTATCCTTGATAAATTTGAGATCAGATTGACAGCTAACAGAGACCAAACAAATTAAGCACGGGAAGGAGATAGTAAAACCGAGATTAGCCTCTGCTCTGCGCTGCGAGCGGTACTTTAACAAAGGACAAGAACTGGAAAGGTTAAGGGAAATGTGCAGGGCAAGTTTTTTTTCCACACAGAGAATGGCAGTTGCCCGGAACGGGCTGCCAGCAGTAGTGTTGGAAGCAGATACGATAGGGCGTTTAAGAGACTTTTAAAATGGAGGGATGTGGATCATGTACAGGCAGAAGAGATTTAGTTTAATTTGGCACGGGGTTCAGCGCAGACATCGTGGGCTGAATGAACTGCTTCTGTTCTACGATCCGACGATAATTAGCGTCTGTGAACAGCAATTTCCCAGGGAGGCTTCTTCAAAGTGCAATTTGACACGAGTTCCGATCGTCCTTGCACTGGGTTAATTGGCAGGCTTTGAACTCAATCGCTTGGGGCTACTTTATTAACAACAAACTAAACAGTGCATTTGATGCGTTCTGGACTCTGAAACCGTCCAAGCCGCTTGAAACAGTTGTGATCAGCAAAACAGACCGGAAAACCCTCCGCTCACAAAACACCCCCCTCCTCGCCTCTTATGTTGCTACCCCCGTTTACAGCAAGAACCAAGGCACGATTTCCGCCCGTTACACCGATAACATTTTACGATGCAATAAGAATAAAAACGCAGACGCGCTTTACCCGAGCGGCCACGGTCCCCGGCGATGACACCAGCAGACCCTATTCTTTGTCACGTGACACGGCAGGGTCACGAGCTGGAACGTGCTCTGTGACGTCAGCGAGCTTCGGTGATTGGCGGGCATTTCGGCGTTCATTCAAGTACTGACCACCTGGGAGGGAAGGATGGTGCTTTGCTTCATTTGTTTTTAATTAACATTCACAGACTTGCCATAGAAAATCAGCATGTATCAACTTAGTGTCCATCTCGCCATCAAAAGTTAACACTCAACAATGTTTTGGTATAAACCTTTTAGCAAGTGATTATAAGGGGTTCGCAAGCACGCTATTGACGTCTTCATAAAATTCCCTTTAAATATATTGGAGGGGAAAGCAGAAGTGCATACAAGTTTGAAGAAGAAAGTAAAGCGCATTTCCAATAGGTCTGGGTGCATATTTCCCCAGAAAAAAATCTCAAATTTTGTGTTAAAATGTAGTCAGTGCATTCTGATTCAACATTGACACGTCTAAAAAAATACCGTGACAATTTTTCATGAGCCAACCGCACCATTACTTCTGCAATAACTACTTCATTAATGACTATCACCCTTCTTTTTAATAAAACACCCTTGCTCCAAATGCAGGTTCTGCCCATTCTTCAGTTAGTACTAGCAATCTGCCTCCCCTACTCCACAAGCACTACATGAAACTGTCTCTCTTCCCTGGATGCCAATCCTATTTAAGCCCTTCTGTTATGATGTTGTTCTGGCCATGGCATGTTGTAGGTGAAATTCCTAATTTACCAGGAATCCTCATCAGACACAGTGTTGGTTTGGATTATTTTACATGTTGATTTTTGGCAATATATGCTGACATACAGAAAATTAGTTCATGACACCAAATGTCAGAATGAAATTCTGAAGGTTGCTATATCATAAAAAAAAACCTATATATGGCACTTAAAAAATGGTGTTTTTCTGTTATTTCTGGAAAAGGACCTGACTGTGATTTGAGAGGTTCAAATGATCCATTATCTTAATTTCAGCCAGTTTTATGTGTGGTCTCTAATATTCTCATTTGCTCTGCAGTGGAATATTTGCTGTAAGGCATATACTTTCAATTCATTGGCTAGTACAGTGTGCCAAAAGAACATGTTTGTATTTCAAGATTAATTCTTAATGGCACTTTTCCAGGAACCTGCAGCATGTGATGAGAGTTTTAGAGGGGAGAACAAAAAACTCAATTACAAGCAGAGCAGTTGTCTGTTGTTATGGTGTATATGCCAATACCAGAAACTAAGTTTAAAAATTGATTTAAATAATTTAGGACTGTATAATCGCAAATTTATTTTGCAGCCCCATTTCTATTCATAATGACCTGGTAAAAAGGCAACTGCCTCATTTGGAACGATGTCAATGGTTGTAATTTCCAGCACAATTTGGATGTTGAGCTTCAGTGCAGTGCCAACAGAATTTCTTGGAAAATTCTGGAAACAGAATTCTTGGAAAACAGAAAACAAGTTTTCTTGGATGGGCTGCCTTTCATGCTAGGTATTAAATAGGTTCTGTTCATGTATCCTGGCACATTAGATGGACACAACAGGACAATTGGTGCAATCTGACACTTTGTTTCAGGTGTATTGGGCCAAACCTCCCATGATCAACATAATTCAACAAAAATGAATTGGTTATTATCAAAAAAATTATTTGCACCTATTTGAGACATTTGTGAAGAATAAAACAAGATAGCACCTTTGGGAGAGGAAAATGGGAAATCACAAAGGAATAGCAGATCAAGAGAATTGGAGAAGGGAATTTCAAGGGGGGTTAGAAGTCTGTGAGAAGGGTGAGTGGGAGATTGAGAACCAAAAGGGGAAGCTGGAAACTAAGTTTAAGAAGGATTGGCTAAAGCATGGAAGAGAATGAATGGGAATCTAGTCCAAGCAGGCAATATGGCACTATGCCAAAAGCTGGTGAATGTGTTCTCAAAGTGAGCTATAACACCATCCACCATAATACCTTGCATGTAAGATTTCTTAAGAGGATATACAGTTCTAATTTGTTACACTAGATATTTATTTTCAGAAAGTTAATAAAACATGATAAGTATTTATCACCTGAATCCTTATGAGGGGGTTAATATTTAAAATTAAACTGTTTTTCACTTTCAAGATATTTTTGTATTATTCATTTCAGGAGTCCTTCTGACAAGACATATTTGGATGTCTAATTATTCCCGGCAAATTCCCTCTCCTTCACCATGTGCGTGCCATAGCCATTTACCATATTTACCCACCCACTTTGTTCACCATGTAAGTAGCACAGTATAAATATCGAGAAACAAGAGACTGCAGATGCTGGAATCTGGAGCAGCATACAAAACGCTGGTGGAACTCAGCAGGTCAGGCAGCATCTATGTAGCATCTATGGAGTTGCATCACCGCCTGGCATGGAGGCTCCAATGCACAGGATCACAAGAGACTGCAGAGGGTTGTAGACTCAGGCAGCTCCATCATGACCACAACCCTTCCCACCATTGAGGACATCTTCAAGAGGCAGTGCCTCAAGAAGGTAGCATCCATCGTTAAGGACCCTCACCATCCAGGACATACCCTCTTCTAGTTACTACCATCAGGGAGGAGGCACAGGAGCTTGAAGACCCATGCTCAACAATTCAGGAATAGCTTCTTCCCCTCCATCATCAGATTTCTGAATGGTCCATGAACACTACCTCATTCTTTTTTGCAATATTTATTTATTTTGCCATTTATAGTAATTTTATGTCTTTGCATTGTACAGCTGCTGTAAAACAACAAATTTCACATCATATAAGACGGTGATAATAAACCTGATTCTGAAATGGACAGTTGATACCTGTCCAGATGAAGGGTCTTGACCCGAAACACAGACTGTCCATTTCCCTCCGTAGTATAAATATCCTTGTGTTTGAGGTACCATTTGTGTTTCAGTGAAGTAACTACAGGAGACTAGATCTCTGCAAATTTTTAAAATTTATTTACAGGATATGTGTGTTGCTGGCAAGATCTAAAGGGTAGTTGCACAGTTCTAAAGGGGAGTTTAAGGATTTTGATCCAACATTGAAGGAATGGCAATATATTTCCAAGTCAGAACGATATGTGACTTAGGGAAGTATCCATAGGTTGTTGCTTATTCATGTGCCAGCCACCATTGTCCTTAATGGTGGAAGAGATCACAGGTTGCAGGTTTGCGGGGTGCTGTTGGAGTAGTTTAAACAAGTAACTGCAATCACAGTACAC
>JARFYF010000059.1:14373419-14385512 GCA_030265395.1 Rhina ancylostomus | reverse complement strand
ATGGAAGAGGGTAGGGAAATCCAGAGGTTTCTGGATGACTGAAAAATAGAGTAAAATAGCATAGAAAAAAATGATTACAGGATGTTCAGTGGGGTGGTATAATGGAAGTAAGAGAGGCAAACAGAGAGCACAAGTAGGGCGGCAGTACATAGGGGGCCATAAATATTCAACAGGCACGTGAACAGGAAAAATGGTTGTAAGATTCAGTGGAGTTATGATGAGGAACATACTGAGAAATGCATAAATAGATGGAGAAAGTGGGTTTGAAACAAATCCTGGAATCAACCCATTTGGTCCTCTATCTGTTTTACTTTCGGACATTAATCCTTGGTTTCTGTAGTGCTTGGAGTCAGTTCATTTAAACCCATGATTTGTAATGGTTTAAGACAAATCAATCAATCAATCTTTTCACGTTTGATGCCTGTTGTCCTGGGCACTTATTGTTTCCAGGGTTTTCGAGTGGTTACTGGGCAGGATTGTTGGCTGCGTTCCCTTGCTCCACTGATGAATGAGGTGAGACAGCAGATGGGAGATGGCCCAGTGTACGTTAGTTTTGATATTGATGGCCTGGACCCAGCCTTTGCCCCTGGAACTGGAACTCCGGAGATTGCAGGGCTTCAACCCAGTCAGGTAATCGAGCACAGCACTCATTCCATTTCTTTTGTTCTTGTATGGACACCATCTGAATATAGTTGGGACTTCACTGTTATGAGTTTTTCCCAGGGTGATAATTTGAAAATTATAGTTTTCAAACATGTTTATTTTCACAAAGTTAGAAAAAAATCTTGGATTAAAAGTGACATCAACTGGATTCTTTTCTCTCATTTGATTAAATAGTAAATTATGTGTTAGTTCCTTTTTTATTGGTATTGGTTGAATAATAACCAGGGATACTGGGAGAAGAACCTCCTGATCCTCTTCAAACAACGTTGCAGGATATTTTATGCACCACTAGATGGGGCTCTGGGTTAAATCCCATCTGAAGCAAACCCTTCCAATGTACTGAATGCATTTGTTGATTATTTTAAAAATTTATTTTTAAAAAAAAATTTTATTTACAGCATGGTAACAGGCCCTTCCGGCCCTATGAGATACCTAAAGTACACAAATATACAGAAAAATTAAGAGCAGGAGTCGGGCACCCAGCCCCTCAGACTACGACGTCACTTAATAAATTATGCCTGAACTGGTTGTAACCTCACTCTACATTCCCACTTTCAGTAACCTTTATCTGTGTTCTAGCTACCTCTGCCTTAAAACATATTCAAAGGCTCTGCTTCCTTTTGAGGAGCATTCCAAGACTTTGGACCCTGTGAGGAAAAAAAATCCATTATCTCAGTCTTAATTTTAAACAGTGAACCCCAGTTCTAGATTCTCCCACAAGAGAAAACATCCTCTCCATGTCAGTCTGCCAAGCCTTCTCAGGACCTTATTATGTTTCAATCAAGTCCTCTTTCACTCTTCTAAACTTCAGCAAGTACAAGCCTAGTAGGTCTAATGTCTCCCATTCCAGATACAAGTATGCTAAAGCACCTCTGAACAGTTTCCAAGTCATTAACATCCTTCCTTGAATAAGACCAACCCTGTACTCCAGTTGCAGTCTCACTGACACCCAACATAATTGAATAACTTCTTACTTTTGTATTCAACTCCCCCTACAATAAACAACAATATTGTCACTTTCCTAATTACTTGCTTTAACCATGTTTTCGGCAAGAGTTTCACCAAACTAAACCAATAATGAGCCAACTATCCCAATCATGTGACCATCAAAATTTGTGAAACATTTGACAGAATAGTCTTCAATGACACATAGTATTACAGTTGAAAGAAAGCTCTTCTTGGCTGTTCAGATTATTCATAAATCATTGAATATAATAATGCAAATAGAAAGTTGCTGCTTGTGTGTTCACAGGCCTTGGAAATTATCCAAGGGTGTCGGGGGATGAAAATAATCGGCTGTGACTTGGTTGAGGTTGCACCGGCATATGATACTTCTGGTGAGAAAACATTTAGATTACAATTTTGTATTAACATAACTGAGGGACTTTGCCCTATTAAACAAAATGGACTTAGCCAAACTCCAAGTTACCTGTAAGTATGAAGATGTCAAACAATAGCTTAAACAAGTTGGCGGTAGTTGCTTTTGTCATGTTTTTAAAGAGAGCAATGTGTGTTTAACAATGTCCGAATGGCCTGTTCAGTGCTGCACTGTTCTATGGACATACAGAGTGTTGCATTTTTGGAAGAGTTGTCTTTTGAGTGAGGATCTGTTTTCCTGTTGCTGAATAAAGCAAGTTGGAAAATCTTCTATTTTGTGAATAAAGGAAAATTAAGGGTGTCACCCTCTAACTTTCCTGTTGTACATGATTGATGGTTGAGCCCCTCCCCCACTCCCAATAACCCAGGAAAGCTAAATTGCATATGGTGTCGTGGGACAGTTGGCATCACAGCCAAAAGGAGCTATAATGCAGAATAAATACCAACAATTGGTAATATTGCAAACATGTATAAAAGGGAAAAGAATCTATACCATTTAAGCATCTCTCTTTCTTTCAGGTAACACAGCTCTGACAGCTGCCAATCTACTCTTTGAGATGCTTTGTGTTCTGCCCAATGTTAAATATTATTGAGGTTTGTAGATTGCTTGGGGAAAATGCTAAGATTACTCTTGTTACAGCCAAATCCATTTTATAACTGCTTTGTTGAATTTACTCTGTATATTACAACAGCAGATGTAATAAAAAGAATCTTTAACATGCTATAATATGGTGTGAAGCTTAGCCAACTTGCAGTGCACAGCACACCACATGAAAACTGAATATGCTGTGTGTGAATGTTGCAAAAATGGCTGTATTATAAGTTTTGTTTATAAGATTACATTAATATTTCAAATGCTTCCCTAAAATAATCTGTTAAACTGCAGTAATTGCTTACCACTGATTAGCAGTGTAAGTCCCAAATCATAGCAAATTTAGAAGTATTTATAGTTATGAGTATAACTTTAGATACCTATGATGTACTGCAGCTCCTCCCCAGGTTATGAAAGCCTGACTTGTAGGCAGCCTGTACATAAGAATGACTATTTGGGGAAGCAGGAGAGGTTTGCCGGCTGCTGCAGGCATCTTCTGCCACGTGGGAACTTGTTTGTGACTGCATTTCTGACTTGCTAACCGTTCAGGTAATTAACAGTTCACAGGAACAGAACCTTGCTAATAGCCTGGAGAGGACTGTAATTACCAGTGATTTGCAATAGGCAGAAATGTGACAGAACCGGACTTTGTGAATAGCGATTCTGCTAATAGCAAACTAACCTCTTAAAATCTTTTGTTGCATTACACAAGTGGTTTGGAACCAAATCACATTACCAGCCAACTTAAATTCATTAATGCACTGCTTGATGTGGTATGATACAAAAAGACCCAAGTTTGATCACTGGCTTGGACTACGTTAGCATTTTAAAGGGTCCTATTGCTGTACTCAACCTCTGCACGAGGGTTTCCTCTGATAGTAAACCATTATGCTTCAAGAGAGGGAAGCTGCAGATTGATCCACAGAGAATAGGGGGCGTGGATCAAAGTAAATGAGGTAATGGAATAAAGAGATGGGTAGTTGTTCATCATTACATCAGAACAAAAGGATAGGTCGTGTTCTGCTCCCGGCATTCCGTACAGTGATCCTAATTTCTGGATTGATTTAGATGGTTTATACTTATCTATGCCTGGCTAGAATATATGGGCCACTGAAGTACTATCATGGCTCTTTTAGGTATGGATTAAGTCGAATCACAGCAAGTAATTACCATCCAATGACAACCAATTCATCATCTACATGGGTCATTACAAACACACCTGATCCAAAATATGGCACAACTGTACAACTTTAATTTACCACGACACACCAAACCTTAGTAGACTATATAATATACAGCTTTATCAAGGGCACCTGTAGTTTTAATTTTGTAATTTCAGTGCAGCTTAAAATTTCACTTGCAAACAAATATAAATTTTATTCTATTTAAAACGAATGCCTACATTTTGCATATTTAAAGTGTCAGAAACTTTCAGCAGTGCAAACAATAAACTTTGAACCAGAACTGCATATCCAATTTAACAAATGTTGCAAAACTAAAAAGGATTCTTTTGTAAACTAATCTTGTAATAATTGAATGGGTAAAGGCACTGCCCTGTGGAACATTAAACCACACAGACCAGATGATTGCAGGTTTTATCCAGTGTTTGTATTCGATAATTTCAGCTTTTGCAGAATCAGAGCTGCAAGAATTTATCCAACCCCAGTGACAGGAAGGAAAAGTTAATAGTCAGGACTGTCATTTCTGATCAGTATTGAGTGATCACTGTTAAAGATGCATTGGGTAAGAACAGGTTAATTTGCCCGTGGGGAGACCACAATGTATGGAAGGGCATCTGAGACCTGTGGAACTGACTCTTGCAAAGAGGAAAATACAGTAAAGTGAAACAAAAAGCCACTGTATATATGGCTTAGGAGTTGGGGCTCTCACATCAGGAGTGCAATTTAAGAAGTTTGAACAGTATGAAACAGCATTTTCAGTAATGCATTCTAAGTTAAACTTCACAAACAAGGAGGACAAACAAAAGTCTTAGCTAATGGCAGCAATTACATAAATTATGGTTTAAAAAAGAAATCAAGGAAAGGCTATAGATAAAACTGAAATCCTGAATAAATCTAAAATAATTGAAATGAACTATATTCCATTAACGTTTGAAAGAAAGGTTGGCCAGAACTAAGAGGCATTTTCCCATGAACTGAGGAGGCTGGAGCCTACAGACTGGGGATTCAATAGTGAGGGGCTCAGTGGAAGTTACCTACCTTCACTAATGGGTGTAGCTTCACTCAGTTTCCTAAGAAGGGAAACATTGGTGGAGAGAGGACCCCAAAAAGACAGAGAGGTCCTCACAGGTAAATATTCATCAACCTCAGGGGTAGATAAAGCACATGTATTTTCTTGTCTATAGTGCACCTGGCACACATCCAGCCAGAAACTAGCCTGCCTGCTGTGCAGGAATTTTGGTCATCTGGCTACCTTCTGAAAAAAGGATTGCTACACAATTTTTAGACCATTATCTTTTAGGTTCCATGTCTTCTCTGATGTTGATCAACATGCCATACATTTCCAGTATGCTCTGCCTTTATTTCAGACTCCATTCTCTTGCTGTGACACAAACAGACAGCAAGCCAGTTATAAATAATCCTAAACTTCTAAAATTTAATAAATACATTAAATACAGTTTACATTACTTGCATTAGATACTGCTATAGGCAACCAAGTGCAGAATAAATTTATTTCAGTCCATTAGTGAACATTTATTGTTCAGTTCTGTTAATATTTGATCTAATCTAAAGCCGACCAAACTGTGTCTGAACCCTGCTTCACCAATATACTTACACAATTTTTAATCCAGCTTCCTGTAATTGAGATTACAAACTACAATAAAGTTCCAAAATGCTTTTCATTCAATTGGTTACAGTTGTCAAACATTGTTTGCTAAGTCAAAAAATTAGGGGTTGTTCAGAAAGTTTAATCCTTGGTTGGTTCAAGCATTAAATGAACAGTGAAAAGCAGGAGTGGAGTAGAACTAAGGGGAGGAGGGGGGAAGTTGAAATCTAAGTATCTACTCCTGATTACCATCCAATGACAGCTCTCGGTAAGTGCATCTTAAATGCTTTTTGAGGACATTATCCACTTAAACTGCGGCATAATAAGCTGTCTAGAGACTCAAATTTGGATGACGACTTTCAGTTCCAATATTTCAGAAGTTATGATTTTCAGGTGGGAGGTGGGGTAGAAAAGAGTGGGGTTGGGTAGTGGGGAAAGAGGACAGCTGAAAAGTGCACCAGGCAAAGTAACGCTTCATTGAGACTAACTGGCAACTTCAGTAGAGTCTGCTAACTGCACTCAAGTCCAAGATGAAGGATGGGGCTAAAATAAAGCTCTTTCCTTTTTCTCAGCAGTGTATTCTTACTTTCCTGACTGGGGGGGGAGGGGGTGGAGGTTGGAGGTAGCTGCCTGTTTATTTCCGTTTCTCCACTATTGCGGGTTAGTGTAACATGCATCAAGAAGACAGGGGAGGTAGGGTCAGAGTACCCAAAACTTGAGGTATAAGAATTCACGTACGATGCAAATTCTGGCGAAAAGGACTCAGATGCCTTCATATTATCATCCATCTCTTTTAAAAATCTATTCACTCACCAACTCCCTCATTGATTGCAGTGCAAGTTAAAAGTTTATTTTTTTCCTCATCAGGCAAAAAGGTTTGTGTGAACACAGCTTTTTAACTGTTCATTTGCCTGGTTCTTGTGTTTCACTTTACATGACTCTGTTGCATTACACAGCTAAAAAACAAAGTGGACAAAATATCCTTAAAAATTGAGATAGGGCTGTGTATTTCTGCACTATGAGGATTGGCTCTGATGCAATTCGGCATAAATGCTACCAGGACTACAGAACATCAGTGAAGTTCAGGCCAAAAGGGTACATAATATCGTTGCAGAATCCCTTCGAGTAGTCTGTCCATCCATAGGTTAAGTCTGTTGAGCAGCTGCTTGGTTTGTTTAATAGATGAATTGGAACTCAATGGATGTTGATGTGGGTTGTCTGTTTCCATTGTATTAGCTGCACCATCAGATTCAGTCCCATCTTGCGTTGATTCTGAGCTATTCAGTGCACCACGGTTCTCAATCTCATTACAGAGTTTGGGTTTAAACAGGCAAAAGTATTTCCGATGGCCATTTAGTGCTAATACATAGCCAGCATAGTTCTGGTTGTGATGATTTTCATCTTGTGTATTGGAAATTCGAGCAGGATCCTGGGCATATTCCAACAGATCTTCCAGCCACCTGCGATGTTTTGATAAGTTTAAAAAGGAGAAGTGTAATGATTTATTCCTGGAACAAAAGAAAGAAAACATTTTGAACTGCTCGAAAGGCACAGATCTTAAACGATTTTTCAACAAAGCATAGATACCAAGGATAAAATAAATGGAAATTAAAACTGATATCAATGTATCTGTTAAAAGATATTTCAGTTACCAGCCCAAGTTTACTGAGCATTTCTAAATCAAAACATTGAGTGAATGATGCAAGCTAAATAATTGCAATAATTAATTCTTTCCCACATTTTTATTTCTGTCTTCTTATCAAAAATAGAAAGCTAGCATTGCTCTCTGTGACCTTTAGGTGTTCCACCTTTTGTATCATCTGAATTATTGTTTGAAGGAAGTAATGCTGGTACAAATTATCTCTGTCTCACGCTTTGCTGATACTTAAAAGGATTTGAATGTCTCTCATTCCAGTGAAAAAACCTTCTTAGCAGGCAGTTTCCTGAGCTCTTTGGTTCTCACTGTACACTGACTCTAGACAATATCCTGTTTGCAAGGCCACTTACACGCAGAGCTTGAATCTTTTACCCGACAAAAAAAAACACCTCAAGAACAATCCAAAGGCTTATCTGGATATCAGTTTGTCATGAATAAACCTGGCAATGAACAAGAACTGTGCAGAATTTGCAATTTCATTTTTCTTTAAAAATGCTGCACTTGATTTTCGAAATGTTTATATCAGCTTTTGTCCAATTTCCTTTCTTTGTGGATGCACTGTTCAGTGGTATGGTGGTGGTGAAGGCGGCCATAAAAGTGTAGGTGGAAATGTAGCAAAATAAAAAAATGTTTGTAATTGCATGAATGGCCCAATAAAGCCCGAAGTCTGCAATTTACATTATTACTGATTTGCTTCAGTTGTACCCAGAGTGAATTTTTAAAAAATATAAGCAAAAAATCTTTATTATTTGAACACGGATAGATACAGGAAAATAAATGCTCTACTTCTAGTATTGAAGACAATCTTGTCATCTCCCAAGCAGAGCAACATATTGTCATCTGACCTGCTGCCACTCTGGATTGAGTGACCAAATCCAATTGAGGGGGATTTGGAGAAAATAAAGTTGCAGATGCTGAAATTTTAAACAAAAACAGAAGTGCTGGAAGGATTCAAGCAGCATCTGTGGAAAGAGAAATCAGTTAATGTATCAGGTCAGGGACCCCACCTCAGAAGAGAAAGGTTCAACAAGGGATTTCATTTCAGTTGACACACACTTGAAATGTAGTTGGATACACCTCAAATAAGCACGTGTGTAGATGCCCTTGATTAACTTGCTTACCACACCCATTATTCAGATATAATCAAGGGAAAACCATACTTGTGTGATGGGTGCTGCAAGGTTGTGGTCCCAGGGAGTTAAGCTCCAGGAGGGATGGAGAGAAAAAAAAACAATGGCCAGTGGAATATGGTTCCTCTTCTGTTAGGGCCAGACTGGGTAGGGTTAAATAAAGCTCAAAGCTATGTTACTGTCAGGGGTTTGGGTAGGGTTGGGATGAGTGTCCAAAGATGCGTTACCATGCACAGGAACCTTGGCTGATGCCTTCTTTCATCCCCAATTGCAGACTTTTCTACCACTGTACAAGGTCAGTTAATTCAACATTGACTAGGGACTGAACCTGGATTTTCCGATGAGCATAGTGAAGTTGTGCAAAGGTGGTGCATTTCTCAGCAAGGCTTTACGATTTCCACCCCTACGAAACTCACCAGGTTACAGGATAGACTTCGTGTGCAAACCTTTGTATCAAAGTATTCTTTGTGGCATCAGTAACAGCAACCAGCACATTTATGTTTCCAGGCATGAGCCGCACAAGGTTGCTGGCATAGTTAACATAAGTCAGTTCAGTCACTTCCACAAAAACCTGCTCTGATGACCTATTTAATGAAGAAAAGATTCATTATTTAACTGGTGTTATGGTTGCAATTTAAGATCCAATTTTATCTTTCACATCTAAATTGAGTAACAGCTGACTGCTATCCAAGCTTCAACAACAATACAGTAAAACTCAGATAATCTGCCACCCTTAGTGGTGGTGGACTAGAAGATTTTTCAGAGTATTGGATGTTATTTTTTTAATAATAAGTTTTCTTAGATGAACCAGGTGAGTGGAAAGAGAGAGTGGCAAACATCACCAGGTGAGCCAGATGCCAAACCATTGGGATTTCCAAATAGTTGGATAATGGATTATCAGAATTTTATTGAACCTTGAAGAATGATGTCCCTTTAAGACTTTCATGCAAACCAGGAGCAGGAATGACACTAAGGACAGTGTAGAGGATCAAAGATTGCAGAGGGATATTGATAGGATGCAGAGCTGAGCTGTGAAGTGGCAGATGGAGTTCAATCCGGAGAAGTGTGAGGGGGTACACTTTGGAAGGACAAACTCCAAGGCAGAGTACAAACTTAATGGCAGGATTCTGGGTAGTGTGGAGGAGCAGAGGGATCTGGGGGTTCATATTCACAGATCCCTGAAAGTTGCCTCACAGGTGGATAGGGTAGTTAGGAAAGCTTATGGGAAGTTAGTTTTCATAAGTCATGGGATCGAGTTTAAGAGCCGCAAGGTAATGATGCAGCTCTACAAACTCTAGTTAGGCCACACTTAGAGTACTGGGTCCTGTTCTGGTTGCCTCATTATAGGAAGGATGTGGAAGCATAGGAACGTGTGCAGAGGAGATTTA
The DNA here is from genome assembly GCA_030265395.1 of Rhina ancylostomus. NCBI lineage: Eukaryota > Metazoa > Chordata > Chondrichthyes > Rhinopristiformes > Rhinidae > Rhina > Rhina ancylostomus. The sequence goes on along the minus strand of JARFYF010000059.1, from coordinate 14,375,918 downwards.
CCAGGATGCTGCCTGGTTTAGAGTGTATGCATTATGAGGAGAGACTAAGGGAGCTAGGGCTTTACTCTTTAGAGAGAAGAAGGATGAGGGGAGACATGATAGGGTTATACAAAATATTAAGAGGAATAGATAGACTGGACAGCAAGCACCTCTTTCCCAGGGCACCAATCCTCAATACAAGAGGGCATGGCTTTAAAGTAATGGGTGGGAAGTCAAGGGAGTTTTTAGAGGAAGGTTTTTTACCCAGAGAGTGGTTGGGGCATGGAATGCGCTGCCTGGGGTGGTGGTAGAGGCAGGTGAAATTCAAGAGATTACTAGGGCTGAAGGTCTGTATTGTGCTGTACTGGTCTATATTCTCTGTTTAAAACTTCCAAATTGTCTAAATCTGTTTTCAATGGAGACTGCATTGACTCATTCCATTGCCCCTTTCTACAATAAAACTATGTAGTAACTTGCTGTAATCAACTTCATTTTATGTATTTCATTGTACTGCATTTGTTGGTAATATGCATTTTATTTGAAACATCACCGTCACAAGTTTGAGTCAAATGGTGTCAAGAAACTTCAAAATTGGCTAAAACAGTGTTTCCAATGGGGACCGCATAATTCATTCCTTTGCCGTTTTCCATGATAACATTGTGTAGTAACTTGATGAAAACCACTTTATATTATGTAATTCATGGTGCTGACTTGTTTGGTAATATTTATTCAATTGTACATCACAACATAGAATAGTTAAAGCAAATGGTTTGAAAAAACTTCCAAATTGGCTAATCCAGTGTTTCGACAAGACAGCATCAATTCAACCCATTGCCAATTTCTACTATAAATCTTAACAGCAACTTGTTGAAAACCACTTTATTTTATGTATTTCATCATGCTGAGTGTCTTGGAATATTTCTGTCATTGTCCCACTTAACAATGAAATGTTAAAGCCAATGGTACGACAAAACCTAAATTAGCTGAAATAGCGTTTCCAATGGAGTCTGCAAAAATACATATCATTGCCTTTTCTACTATAAAACTATGGGGTGGCATGCTGAAAAAAACATAATTTTCTGTATATCATAGTTCTGAGTGGTTTCATAACATTAATTTGATTGTGCAACTTAACCCTGAAAAATTTAAAGCCAATTGTATGACAAAAGCAGCAAACTGGAAAAATAAGTGCTTCCAGGAGAGACTGCATCAATTCATGCCTTTGGGACTTTCTACAAAAAAATGTAGTAAATTGTTAAAAACGACAATATTTTTTGTATTGCAGGGTTCTGAGTCATTTAGTAACATTTATTTGATTGCACATATAACACTGAGAAGATAAAGCCAATGGTATGACAAAACTTCAAAATTGGAGAAAACGTTTCGAAAGGAGTTTGCAAAAATTTATTCCATTGAAACTTTGTACAATAAAACTGTGCAGTGCAACATTGAAAACAACTTTATCGTATGTATCTCATGGTGCTAAGTCAGTTGGTAACATTTATTTGATGGTACAACTTAACCGTGAAAAATTAAGCCAACGGTATAACAATACCTCCAAACTGCTAAAACAGCATTTCTAAAGGAGACTGTGTTGAGTCATTCCATTGTCACTTTCTACAATAAAACTATGTAGTGACTTGTTAAAAAACACTTAATTTTCTGTATTTCATGGTGCTGAACAGTTTGGTAACATTTATTTCATTGTACAACTTAAGCGTAAAAAGTTAAAACCAAATGTATGACAAAGTTTCCAAATTGGCTATAACAGCGTTTCCAATATATGCCATTGCTACTTTATATATAACATAACTATGTAGAAACGCAAAGAAAAAATATTATTTTAGGTATTTCATGGAGCTGTGCTGTTTGATAGCATTTATTTAACTGTATAATTAACCCTGAAAAAATTAAGAAAAAGGACTGACAAAACTTCTAAAATGGGTAAAACAGTGTTTCGAATGGAGACTGCTTCAATTACTTCCATTGCCACTATCTAAAATAAAAAGTAGTTATTTGTTGAAAACCACTTTAGTTTTTGTATTTCATGGTGCTGAACAGTTTGGTGACATTTATTTGATTGTACAACTTAACACAAAAAATTTAAAGCCAATGGTGTAGGAAAACATTCTCTAGAGTCAGTATGGGTGGAAGTTAGGAACAAGAAAGGAGCATTTACTCTACTGGGAGTATTCTATAGCAGCAGGTATCAGCAGGGATACTGAGGAGCAGATTGGGAGGCAGACTTTGGAAAGGTGCAAAAATAACAGGGTTGTTATCATGGGAGACTTCACCCTCCCAAATATTGATTGGCACCTGCTTAGTACCAAAGGTTTAGACGGGCCAGAGTTTGTTAAGTGTGTCCAGGACTGATTCCTGTCACAGTGTGTTGACAGGCCGACTAGAGGGAATGCCATATTAGATCTAGTATTAGGTCATGAACTGGGTCAGGTGACAGATCTCTCAGTGGGTGAGCATTTGGGGGACAGTGACCACCACTCCCTAACCTTTAGCATTGTC